>VALG01005884.1:0-10664 GCA_009835305.1 Ipomoea purpurea
AGCGAGGTCCACGCCGTCATGGTTCGCTGGCGCTCTCGGCCGATTCCTCTCAAGGTCGGCCGACGAGGTTTTGCCGTTTTTCGGGGTCCTCAAGATAGAACCAGGGGTTCCGAGATGGTCAGAAAATTGCCAGAAAGCTTCGAAGGACCATCAGTACGTACCTCATGACGCATACCCCACATAAGCCAAAACCCATGGAGAAAGGGGAAGGTTTTTGTACCATGTACTTTGGGTCATCTCGCAGGCGCAGATATGCTCCGACTGGTCCGGGATGATGCAGGGAAACCAATCGCCCCTGTGTACTACGTGAGCAGAGCCCTCTGAGGCGCCGAGCTCAGGTACTTCACACCACGAAAAGCTCTTCGCGTGACTGACACGGCCAAGAAGCTCCGGGCATCTACTATCCAAGCACACCACCGTACGGGCACTCACCAACCAACCCCGGTCGGGCGTAATTAAGGGCCTCAGTGGTTGGCAAGCAGGTTGGTCAAGCTGGTCCATGCGATTCGAGCCAATATGATGTCCAGATTCAAGCCCGACCGGCAATCAAGGGCACGGCGCGATCGCCGACTTCATAAGTCGAGTACCCGCTCCGAGGAATCTTCCCGTACAAAACTAGCTCCGGAGCGATGAGGAATATTGGTGGAGACCCCTCGTCCAACTCTGGATGGCCGCCGGCCCCAAAGGGTGTGGCGGAGGGGTGGTACTGTAACGGAAGGGTTCCAGGCCTACTAACTGCCGCATTTCGCTTCCAACTTTAGAAGCTGTCTACACAACTGAGGACCCGAATACGAGGCACTACTGGGCTATGGCATCCAGCTGGCATTGGGTCTGGCCTCCAAATATAAGGGTGCGGTGCGACTCCGATCTGGTGGATCCTGGACAGGTGAATTGAGTGAATTCGAGGCCACGGAATGAGAAGAATGAGGAGAATACCACAAGTGGTGCTCCCAGGTCCTCGGTCAATTTGACCCTCTAGCGAATTTTGCAGGTACCCCGAAGTCAAAACGGGGACGCGGACTTGCTCTCCAAGCTCGGATCTCGGCACCCCGGAGCATGTTATAAGATAGCACGGATTAAAGACCTCCAGAGGTCCAGCTAGCCTAACCCGTCCTCCACCCATAGACAGTACACGGTCCCAATGCTGTTGACCACCTGATCGAGGTATAGGAACGGGTCCCTACCAGCAGACGAGGCACTGCCAAGGCGGTCAGAGGAGAATCACCAACATACGTCTTCCTTGGAAGAACGCCTTTAAAAGGTCCTACAAGCTCCTACCTCCGATGCCATTACCGGACGAAGCCATGTCTGTCAAGGAGGGAGATACATGAAGGCACCTGCGCGTCACACCAGGGAGCCTTTTTGCCATGGTGAGGGCCTATTGCAGGGGTAATTTTGGCCATACAATTGGCCAAAGGAATGTGCGGCGGTACGCCGGGGTGCCGAACTTGCCAGCACTTTCACGCAGAGCCGGGAACGGACCAGCGATCCAGCTATACACGCTATAACAGATCACGTGATCCCGCTTTTCTGCGTTGGGCGATCGACAATCCTGTTCGGGGCCCTACCATGGGGGTCCGCAAAGAGGAAGTACATAATAGTGCCATAGACTATTTCACAAAGTGGGTGGAGGCGGAACCTCCTCGCCACCATGTCACCCGAGCACCCGGTTGCAACGGAGTTTATACGGGGAACATTTTGCTACCATTTAATGGGTCCCATGCAGATCATCTCTAACAATAGAGCGCCAAACTTTGAAAGCAAAGGAATTTAAGACATTTTGCTGACCCAATGGGTAACATAAACACACCCGTTTCAGTGGCGGTGGCGATACCCACAAGCGAAATGGGCAGGTGGGAAGAACCCCAATAGAAACTATATCGACGGCATAAAAATAGAACCTGGACCGCAGCTGGAGGGAACACTGGGTAGAGGATTGGACACGTCTATCTATGGGCTAACCGCAGCACCCAAAGTAAGGCCCGGGGGAGCACCATTCGCGCAGCTGGGGCATAACGGGCTTCGACACGGGTTCCACTGAAGGTTGCTGATATCCGTCCTATGATTCCGGGTTGCAACTTACGACCCCGACCTCTAACACACACCAATACGCTGCACCTGATTGACCTCACTCATTAGACGATCAGAAGGGGGGAGGCCATGGCCGCGCAGTAAATATACCAGCGTCAGACAAAGCTTACCATGGACAACCGAGTCCGACCCGCTAACTTCCAAGTTGGCGATTACGTCCTTCCAGAGGAGGGAGGCAAGCGACCCCAGATGGAGGGCAAATTTGCAAAGAATAGAGGCGACCGTATGTTATTTGTGGCCATAGTACGACCGGTGCCCCAGTATACAAGCTAAGGACCCATCAGGGCATGATGGTAGAGTCCAGGGTTTTGGAACTCCGGAGCACTTGTTGTAAGCTTACTACAGTAGGACATTCATTTGTATGAAGCCTGTCCCCTCCCCCAATAATAAGGCCCAGGTTTCCCCACAATTAATTTTTTACATATCGCTAAATGGAATAATGAAGTTCTTTGAACAAATGTACCCTGTCCCGAATGCTGGACAATGCGTGGACACACACAGAGCCGGCGCTCGGGCGACCCAGGGCGACCTATACCCGAGTCGGCCGGCGGGGTCGGCCGGACCTGGAGGCCGGCGACCACATCGGATATAATATACGCCTAGGAGCGGTACGAATCCGGCCTCGTCTACCGCCGAACGGAAGGATTTGGGACGCGAGTCATTAGACTCCATCCCAAAAATCGCTAAGGCAGTCCCTGGGGCGATATGAGGTCAGACCTCACCTGTCGGCCGGACGGCCGCACGCAACCTCAACGCCTAGGGTGGTACGAGGTCGTCCTCGGCCTACCGCGAACGGAAGGATTCGGGACGCGAGTCGTTGGACTCCATCCCAAGAAATTGGGCCTAAAGGCGTCCTAGGGGCGACATGAGGTCCGACCCTCACCTGTCGTGGACGGGCGCAACGCAACCTTCAAACGCCCTAGGGGTGGTACGAGGTCCGTCCTCACCTACCGCCAAATGAATGGATTCGGAATGCGAGTCGTTGGACTCCATCCCAAGAATCGCTAAGGCGTCCTAGGGGCCCGATTGAGGTCCGACCTCACCTGTCGCCAGACGGGCGCAACGCAAACACAGCAGACCCGAGGGGTCCGGCGCCGACCCCGGGAGGTCGACAGTCCTGTGATGGCAGGCGGCTGACACCACGCGATGGCGGCATAGCTAAACTCCCGCGGTTACCAGATTCATCGGTCCGAGGGGCGGCACGAGACGAGTCGTGAACGAGGAGCAATCAAAGATGAATAACGCAAGTATAACAGACAAAGTATAAGAACGAAATTACGAAGAGCAGTATCATAGCAAGCAATGTTCATGGCAAAGCCAACAAGTCCAAAGCAAAAAAATAACAAAAAGGAAGCACAGGGGCGGCAACCCAAACAACGAAGTTAAACAACCCAGTCTAAACAAAAATAAAAAGATAGTGTATGCAAGCAACTGAATAGAAATGAGGGCCGCCCAACACGAAAGGACGTCAAGCTGTGGCCTCAGCGGGTGCGTCATCATCACCCAGGTAGCCTGAGTCTCCTCCTGGGGGCATCCATGCCGGCCAAAGCGAAGAAGGTCGGCTGCGAGTCGCACTCAGACGAGCGCTCGGCGCCGAAGTCCCAATGTTGGAGCTCGCCAATCTCACCCACCAGGCCACGTCCATCGGGATCACTTGCTCCTCCCCCTCCCACTCCTCGGGCAGAAACCCCATGTATCGGGGTCAAAGGATGCGTCTCTGGCGCGAACGACATCATAGATCTTGCTCTACATGAGGACTCCCCCGCCTTAAACAACTCCCATCCCGTGCTGACCCAAACATCATTCCCCTCCGCGGGGAAGCTCGTAAGATAAGTCAAGGTCTCCTGCGGGGTGGCGCAGAGATATTAGCCTGGGTATCCTGGACGAAGGCTGGGAGTCCTTGTAAGCTGAAACAGCCACCCTCCGCAGCCTTCCTTCCAGGCCACCCTGATGCGTAGCACTGCTCCCGAACCGCTGTCAATCAACTCCGGCATGCTGATCCTCTAGCGCCGCGAGTTCCTATCACTCCACTGGACCTGGCGAGCCCTCGTCTCGGTCTCCAGCTGCCGCGGACGCTCCCTATAACTTTTTTCATTGGACATGGGCACGAACAATCCGTCTATACAAAAGGGCACATTGAGTAGAAGACAAGATAACAAAAGGCAAGGAATAGCGTCAATCAACAAAAAAAAAGGGGGGGGGGGTACGTATCTTCTAGCAAAGGGCGGATGATGGCGGATGGTCCTCGTGTAATGGCTACATCACGCGGCAGGACGAAGGGTGCGCATAAAGGCTCCGGGGGATATCCCCCTAAGTAAGCCCAAGCTTGGCAGGCGGGAAGTGGACAGACCAATCAGTCAAGGCGCCTGATGTGTGCCGTGGGAATTCGAAGCTCGAAGGGTGGGGTCGGCGAGGACCATCAGACACAATGGTCATGCATCAGATGCGGACCTCGCCTCGCGCCGGCGTGATACCCGGGGACTGGGGGAGCTCGAAGTCCACGGTAGCGTGGCTAGTCTCCGCAGTCTTGCGGCGCTTCGGGTCCTGCACACGGTTCCCTCAAACTCTCCATGAGTGAACGCGAAGGGCGCCGATGGCGGGGAAGCATACCTGTATAACCAAGACAGACCAATGAAGCAATTCAAACAGAAAATGCATAAAAAGCCAGGCACGTCGACGAGGTGACAAACCAGAGCTGGCGGGAGGAAGCGTCGAAAGTACGGCCCGTGTCTCAATAACGTCGTCCTCCGAATCATCCACCTAGCAAACTCCTCCTCGGTCTCCCCCGCAGGAGTCGGGGGAGGTGCAAGGCGCCACGAGGAGGCAATGAGGGAGGTCCGCGGGAAAAACCGCCCTTGACCCAAGGTCGTGGTCGACAAGAGCCTCCGAGTCTAACATGTCAGCCCGTGTCGCCCAAAACTCCCCGATCAAGACCTCAAGTGCCGGGGTGCATCGTGGGCTACGACACTTACGAAAATAGCCACCCCATGGCACGTCAAAGGGGAGCGCCGCGCCAGTAGAGACAACACGAATCGGGGCTTCCACCCCTTGTTGAAATCCCGTACGCGATCCATGATCCTCGTCCCCGGTCGAGCCGCGAACGCCATGAACCCTTGCTCTCCCTTAGATGAGGAAACTGGTTCGCGGTGAAGAAAGAGTGGAAAAGGTCTAGGTTTGGTGAATACCCACCTCGATGCACCGGACAATAAAGGCCGCCACCGCCCGATGGGAGTTGGGGACTAGCTGACCCACCAAACACGCGGTGGAAGTTTAGGAGCTCAATGAGGAAGGGGTGAGGGGGAAAGGCTAAACCCAAAAGAAGGATGTAACATGGACCCCGAAAATTTGGGGCCAGGAGGCTCTAGTATAGTTTGTCCCGGGGAGGCGGGAGTGGACCTCCGGCGACGGGCCACCAAGGCCTTCGCCACGGCAATGTCGTGACCCGTCAAGGAGGACCCAACCCCCGAGGGATGGCGGAGTCCAGTACGCTGTATTAGCCAAAGGAAAGGGGTTCGGGAGTGGCGGTGGGAGTCAACATGTAGGGGGGATGTGTGGCTAACGGATCTATGTATGGGTACTCGAGATAGTAATGGTCAACGCGAGGAGAGGGGAACCGGTCGAAGTCAATAGACTAGTCATCACTAGGCGAGAGGTCCGCGTAGTCAATGGAGTCTAAGGATGGACCAATAATGGAGAACGAAATGGTATGGGGGAGTTTCTACTCCTGGATGATTGATGCTGGTGTCCTTTGCTCTTCTTTGTAAGGAGGCACTATGCTGATTCATATAATAAAAATACACTTATGGGCGTATAGAAAACTTCTCTAAACACTTGTTGGGGTTTTTGCACGTGAGAATTTGTTCTTACCAAACACCCAGGACACTTCTTAGCAGCAAAGGAGAGTATTCTTGTGGGTTAACACATAGGAGACAGTTGGACGTGGAGATCACGGCGTCTAAGGGTAGGCGTCGGTGTATCGTCGTGTGATGTGGGGGTCGGCCCTTCATTCGTTGGATTACCGGGCAGGGGCTGGGTGATCGGCCGGGTGGTGCTGGGCCAGGGAGAGAGAAGGATCGCATGACATGTCGGTCGGGTCGGTGTTGATTACGGGTCCAGCAAGGGAGGCCGAGACCTGAGTTTGAGATGAGTCTGTGGTACGGGAGAGGAGAGGAGATTTTTTTCAGATTGTGGGGCTTCTTCCTTGTGTGTGGGAGCGCGGGGGGATGAGGTTGTGAATTTGGGTACCCTTATTGTGTTTTGCACACTGGATGGTTGCCGGGTTGAATGTAGAGGGGGAAAAAAAGGTGGCGGGTTGTGGTGTGGGCAAAGGGAGATGATGGGTTTTTTTTCTGGGGGATTATCCAGATTCGGGGTGAATTTGGGATAGAGAAGAGAGAGTGGTAAGAAGGATAGAGTACAATGTTGGGTGGGGGATATGTAGGTTGGGGAGTGGTGGGTGCTTGACAAGACACTGTACCCACGCCAAAGGGGATCATTACTTTGTTATCACAGGCGGGGACAGGAGACAGTGAAGATGTCTGCTCGAGCCGGTACGGAACCCACATGCCGAGGACTGCCCCTTCAGACTGATAAAACGCAATTTAGTGCTTGCCGGCGTCAGGAGTCCGGCGTGTGGTTGCATGCCGCAGTGAGCGCGAGCGGAATGTCTCGGGACACACATGACTTGACAGGATCCCGTAATTATTAATATTTACTTGGTTTACTCTCCTCCGCGCATGATAGACTTCCCTCGCGCCCCGACAGCTGCTACGTCGGGAATCTAATGACATGAATAATCACGGAGCCGGCCGGTAAGCAACGCAGTATCATAACCTGGCTGGTGACGCGTACCCTCGCAAGTCCACCGGTGTGGGATGTCCGACGCGCAACCCCGCTCACAGTGTGTGTCCGTGGCCCTTCAATGGTGGGTGGGGTCGAGCAGTGGGTCTCTCGATTACTCGCGATTCGTTCGGCCGAGCCAGCATGCGCGTGTCCAATGGGCGTTGCCGGAATGTCCTATTCATTGACACTACTGCGGTAAGGCCGAAATGTCGCTCAGCTCGCCGGCGCCTAGGTGCGGAAGTAGTATCGGACCCCCGTAGGGCGCGCTACCTTCCCAGGCGGTGCCATTGAGTGGCCGCCGTATGTACCAGCATTAAGTTTAGTTCTAATGGGGCGGGTAATTATTCCCACTCCACCAACCCCCTGTGAATGTTCGTCTGGGATAGCATGTGCTTAATGCTGACTTCTCTAATATATAGTTTCATACCACACTTATAACGTTATTACACGTCCGAACCTCTGTAATAGCATTTTATGTCCAATTAATACAATATTTACCATTTTATTATTCGTTCTTCGTATTCAATCTTATATATTGGTTGTATAATCCGGACCCCTGGGTTCATATAATCCATCAGTAGTAACTTTAAGATAGTCAATACAGAGACTACATTGCAAGTGCTCTAAATCATAAGTTGAACAAAAAAAAAAAAACTTTAAGGTTACATAGTGTTTCTACACCAAGTCTATTCTTCCATGGGTTTCTGCCTTCAAAACTTCCAGCTCTGCTGACAAAACACTTCACTCAATAGTTCATATCATTTTTCTTTCTTGATCTCATACAGGTGCCCCTCTTTCAAAATATCTCTGTATTTCACAACATCTTCATTATTCCCGTTTGGCATGTATAAAGTCTCCCTGCCAATATAGAAATACTTTAGAGTTGTTTACAACATGCCATAACACATCTTTCATGATATCTGTTTTTAAAGGTGGTAGTAAATCTACTTTAAGTTACAGGTCTCTTACTGTATAGAATAGAGGTTCATGATGATTGATCAGCAAATGCAACAACAAAATACAGTAAATGTACTTTACTGCCTATTGGAAATTCAACAGAACCACTTTTTAGTTTGCATAGGTATTTTACAGGTCTGAACTTGCATAAAAAAAAAAAAAGAAGAAAGATATAGGGTCTTAAAAACCTTTACATATGTGTGTTTTAAAGTGCAGAAAATATACTTTAAAGTTACAGGTCCTCTTATGTTTAAAATTACAGGCTCATGATGATTGACCAGGAAATGTAGCAGCAAATGCAGTAAATGTAACTTTACACATTGGTGTTCTTACTGAATATATTAGAGGTTTATGACTTTCGAAATGCAGCAGAACCGTTTTTTGGTTTACTTAGGTATTGTACAGGTCTCAACTTGCATAAAAAAACAAAGATATAGTTCTTAAAACTAAACAATATGTGTTTTTAAATTGCAGAAAATCTACTTTGAAGTGCAGTAAAAAACAAAGATAACATTACCTGATCATCATGAAGCACAGACTCAAGACTCTTGCTGGTATTCCCCCCCTTCCCTTGTTTGAGGCACTTCGTACACCCTAACAGCTTTATACCTCTTAATTTTTGTAGATGGTGGGATCTCTTCCACAGGCATAGAATGGTGTGTGTGGTGGTGGTTAATTCGCAGGTGGATGGAAGAAGAATATGCTCTGATGGCATTAACAATGAAGATCTGACAAGCATTGGTTGTGAATGGGGCTTTTTATAGGCTTAAAGAATTGAATGTCATGGTTGCTGTTTGAACAATTTTCAGATCAACGGGATATGAGTATGCGAACTTGAATTTAAATGTTGTTACTTTATTTAAATTGTAGGTGAGCTGACTGTAATATAGGAGGAGTGGATATATATATATATATATATATAATATAGGTAGTATATACTAATATATAGTAGATATATAATACACTAGTTGTTCTTTTAATTTACCATGGTATATTTGAATTCGAGGCTTCCTTTGGATATCTCATAATGCCAATGTCATTAGACAGATGGCTTATATATAGTTGGTAACACAAAGGATTTTAAAAGTAATGTTATGTACAATCAACAGGGACGGCTGAGATTATTTTTTTGGGTGTTCAACCACTTTATTTTTGTGGTCCGGGTTTTCGTGCTGTCCCGTTTAACGGTGTCAGGTTACCCGGTTCGCATTCGAAGAGGCCAGGAAGCTGGCCCAAAGGGGGATCGTCACTGTGTGGGAAGTCGAACCCGGGTTATTCCCGGCTGAGAACTATTGTGTTGTCAGTACATTGTACATCTAAACAGACATTAAATAATCATTCTGATGGTGTGGTGGGTTGCAAAACGAGCGTTTTGACTAAGCAGGGAAGGAAGGGTTTTGGAAAAAACTTCTTGCTTTATTATTAGAAGTTAGAATTAGATTATTGTAATTTTATTTTATTATTACATTATTACATAAAAATAACAATATATATAAATTTCTTTTAGATAATTTTCTATGCGGCCAAAAATTAAAAGAAAATATTTAATGAAAAATAACTCATTTTTTATAAATTATTTTCCTACCTCAAAACGAATTTCTTGAAATCTAGGTGTCATTATTTGTAAATTCGTCGGAAAATTTTAACAATTTCGTCATATTAACGATCTTTATCTTTAATCAAAACACCAAAAAATTATTTAATAAGTCACCCAATTTTACGTCCAAACTGCTAAAACAAAACAACACATATACATTTTGGATTAATCTTTCCAAAACCCCTAATAATAAATAATAAATTTTTTTTTAAAACTAAAATAAAAATGTCAAAGCTAAGACTTCGTAAGAGTTTTTTGGCGTCATAATACTTGTCCACATTGATGGGCAAGCAATTATGTTTGTCAGATGAGCATTCCTGGTTCATTATATATAGGACCTCAAGAGTTACTCTTTTCCTAACATTGTCGATGTGGGATCAAAATGATCATATCATTTACAAAGAGGAGCCTTTGTCTTTTTTCTTCTCTTTTCTTCTTATTTTTTTTAATTTTAATTTTTTTTATGTATGTAGTGTTGTTTGGATTATTATTTTATTATTATTTATTTATTATTATTATTATTATAATTATTATTATTATTATTATGTATTCATTATTTTATTATTGTGTATTATTTTTATTACATTATTTAACATATGGTTTTTAATTATCATTTTTTATTTTGAACAATTTATATATATTATTGGAAACTTATGGAATAGGAACGCCATTTTATAGTATCGGTTATTGGCGGAGGCGTATAGTGTGACCGTAGTGTATTAATATATATGAATATTTAGTGAGTGGAGAGAGGGTGAGTGGGGTGGAGGTCGGGAGGGAGGTTGGAAAAGTCAGAGGGAGGGACTGACAATAAGGTCAATATAAGAGGTATTTATGAATAAGTTGTGGTTAGATACAATAAATCATATTAGGTTTATATGTAATAATTATCACTATTAATATCGAATTACTGGTAATGAACCATAAGATAGAATTTTTTAGGAATTGGGCACGGGGATTATAAGTTCTGGATTTGTTTTTATAGTATGAGTTTATGAGAAATTAGATAGGGGAATGTTTAAATTAGTGAGTTATTATGAACGAATTTGAGTCTCCTACCATTATTAATGAACTGCAAGGTAGTCTCTCCAAATCCTGATTATATCATTGATTTGGTCCTCCGGAAATTAATATATTTTTAGTCCGATAGAGTCTTCTCCAGAGCTGTCTTCGCTGT
>VALG01005889.1:5585-13085 GCA_009835305.1 Ipomoea purpurea
ACTTTTGACTCGGTTGTCCGATTTGGACAATTTTTTTTTTCAAATCGCGTATTTTTTCGAGATCTATACATCGTAAACAGTCAAAGGCGGTTTGGTCCACTAATTTCTAAAAAAAGCTTCTTTAGCTCTTAATTTTAGTTTTTTTTTAATGTATTTAGACGGTTTAAACAATCTTTTGAACAATTTTACAACCATTTTTGTCAATATTTTTAAGAAATAACTATGAACAATTTATGTTTTATTACTAAATTTTATAAAAATTTGAATTTTTAATTAAAAAAAAAAATCGGCCTAGCGGCCTAACGTTTTTTGCAACCATTGGATTTTAATTCCATGAAAATGGGGGATTGCAATTCTTTTCCAACCAAAATAAGAAAATTTTGTGGCTTTGGAATTATGTGGAATTAAGTAGGTAGTAAATTTAAATTTCCTTCAACCAAATGCCCTGTTAGGATTTTCTCAAGACACATGGCATGCAAAAAAAATGAAATCTAAGAGAAATGTGAGCATTTATATTAAAGAGATTGATCATTTTTGTAGGGTAATTCTATTTACAGCCACCTATTTTACTATTTGCACCACCTACTTAGTAGGTCAAATAGCTTTATAGGTGGTGTAAATGCCAGCATTAAATATGATCAAAAATTATTATTTATTTTTATTTTTTTTTTTAATTAAAAAAAAAATTCACCCCGTCACCTTCTCCCGGTTGAGAAGGCAGCCCAGGTGGGTTGCCTTCTCACCGGGAGAAGGCAACCCAATGGGTTATTTAAAAAAGAAAAAAAAGAAAAAAAAAGAGAGATCCGTCACCTTCTCCGGTGAAAAGGCGATGGGACTGCCTTCTCACCGGAGAAGGCAAATGGGTTGTCGTTCTCCGGCGAGAAGCAACCCACTGGGCTGCTTCTTCCGGTGAGAAGGCAGTCCGTCGCCTTCTCACCGGAGAAGCGAGGTTTCTCCTTCTTTTTTTTTTTTTTTTTTTTATTAATTAAATATTAAATTAATAGATAATAATTGCAAGTTTGACCAGGTGGTGCAAATACAAAAGGGTTATTCTATTTACACCACCTATTTTACTATTTGCACCGCCTACTTAGTAGGTCAAATAGTTTTTATAGGTGGTGTAAATGCCAGCATTAAATATGGTCAAAAATTAATTATTTATTTTTTCTTTTTTTTTTTAATTAAAAAAAAAAAAACCTTCACCCCGTCACTTCTCCTCCCTTGCCTTCTCACCGGAGAAGGCAACTGGGCTGCCTTCTCATGAGAAGGCAACCGGCAGTGGGTTGCCTTCTCGAGAAGGCAACCCAATGGATTATTTTTTTTTTAAAAAAAAAAAAAAAAAAAGAAGAGAGATCCGTCACCTTCTCCGGTGAGAAGGCGATGGCTACTTCGTTTTTTTTTTTTTTTTTTTTTTTTTTTTTTTTTTAAATTAAATTTTTGACCTCATAAATGTAGATTTAAATAGGGTGGTGCAAATAGCATTTTTGACACCCATTAGGCTATTTGCACCACCCATTTCCTGACCACCCTTTTTGCTATTTACCACCACCCATTAATTTTAAAACTTTTACTTTTTATAATTTCAAGATGTTTTTTGGTCAAGGGTGGTGCAAATAGCAACACCCTTTTTGTATCCTCGATTTTAATTTGTTTTGCCTTCAAGCATTTAATTAACGAAAAAAATTTCCTTAACTTCGATATTTTAAAAAGTGCTAACATTTTAGATTCTAGTCAAAATGTAATTCAAGTTAGCAAGGACTCCAAGGATGGATGCAAGCACAAAATTAAGTATATTTTAAAAAGAATGTGATTGATTCATCTCATTATTGATTTCTTGGTTTGATGAAAGGTTTCTAAACTCAATTATTTATGTTGCAAATCGAGAAGGACTATCTAATTCTTTTTTTTTTTTTTTTTGACAGGGACTATCTAATTCCTTATTCTTTAACATTTACAGGAATTATAAAACAAGTAAAGGATTGCATCAATTCTACATTGCAACTCTCATAATAGATGTCAGGTTTGTTACAACAAGAATGAGATGTGAAGTATGGATCATTTTGTATTAAATTACATGTTCATTTTTTAATATAATCATAGGTTAATTTTTTAAAAATTGAAAAAAAAAAAATATCAATACATGTAACATTTAAAGATCCCATTTAGAACTTTTATTATATATTTCTTATAAGTTAATTTTATTTGTACAAAAAAAAGTACTTTTTTTTTTTAAAGAACTTAGGAAACTTAATAATTTTATTACAATTAAAAATATAAATAAATGTAAATTTCTCTCAACCAATCAAGACTTTTTGTAATTAAACACTGCACTCTCCTTATAACAATTAATTACTCATTATTAACTAACGTTGTATTGAAATTAGACATCATAGCTCATTAAATGACTACTTTATTATTATAATTCAGCAATGTGCTTACTCGTCACTATAATTTTTTTTAATAAATTAAAGTCAATGACAAAAAAATAAAAATGACATCATAATCAAGAGAACAATGGGATAAACTTATTCCCATTTGTAGATCTGAGTTAATACCATCTGAAGTCCTCCGAGTATAGTGGTTTTGTCACGTTTAGTCCTAAATTTTCAAATTGACCATCTGTGGTCCTTCAACTTTTAAATTTAACCATTCGTGGTCCAAGTCAACCACCAATAGTCCTTCAAGTTTCAAAATTTAACCAGCCGTGGCCTTTTGAAAGAACCATGGTTGGTTAAAATTTAATAGTTAAAGGACCATGGGTGGTTAACTTGGACCACGAATGGTTAAATTTGAAAGTCGAAGGACCACAGATGGTCACTTTGAAAGTTTAGGACTAAACGTGGCAAAACCACTATACTCGGAGGATCAGATGTTATTAACTCTTTAGATCTTGTGGCTATCTTTGCTATATATATTTTAACTTCAAGCATATTGATAACACAAGTTAGGCTCACCCTCTTTTCCATGTACCTTTTTAAAGTTTAGCTCATCTCATAAGAAGTATCATTGTATATATGCATCTTAAAAGTTAAAGCCAAGTACCTTTATACTAATCCAATTGTTCGATTTGTCCAATAATACTGCTTTCCTCTTTCCTATTCCCCATTTGTGTTCACACATCGTCCAACTTTTCATATGTTGTCCAATTCTATGTTACTAACTCTATATATATATATACATAAGATATATATACTTATGAGACTCTAATTTAAAATTGAATAGACTCAACAAGTAAGGATAGACACATTCATCAATTATAATCACACATATAAAGATACTAGCATACACCCTAAGGTCACAAGATTATCCATATCAAACATATCAGTATTCAATCATTATCTCAACACATAAGCACACTTTGGTGGTGCCGCAGGACCAATCGCGCTAGAGGACCCAAGGCTTAGTTAGTTAGTTTCTTTATCGGTCTGCGTGCCATTATGATGTAATGACACTGTTTTGAGGATGTTTGGATAGTATAGCCTGTGCATCTGAGTTCTCCAGCTCAGATGTGGCATAGCACCCCAAATACTTATGTTTAGTAATGCTCTGTTTCGGGATTAATGATAGTATTGCCTTTATTTCATAAGTATTCAAAGTTTTAAATTTTAGGAGTGTTACAGCTTAGGCGCTTGTTTTAAACCATATATTGATTTAACCAACTTACACACTTTCCTTTCTTGGCCCAGAACCACGAACCCTTCGGGTTGTTCCATATAGATTTCCTCATCGAACTCGACATTTAGGAAAGCAATTTTAACGTCAATTTGATGAACTTCCAGATTCTGCAACGCGGCTATGGCAAGTATCATCCTAATGGAGTTTATTTTCGTCACGGGAGAATACGTGTCGAAGTAATCAAGGCCCTCGCGTTGCCTGTAACCCTTGATTACAAGTCTAGCCTTATACTTCTCGATGGAACCATCATGTTTCATCTTCCTTTTAAAGACCCACTTGGATCCTAAGGGTTTACTACCCGAGGAAGATCAACAAGTTCCCAAGTGTGATTCTGTAAAATAGAATCCACTTCACTTTTAATAGCCTATTTCCACGTTGGTCCTTTTGTAGAAGGCACGGCTTCTACATACGTTCGAGGCTCGTTCTCTATCAAACAAGTTAGAAAATCAGGACCAAATGACTTTTCAACTCTCGCTCGCTTATTGCGTCTCGGCTCGAGCTCGGGTTCTCTCTCGGATTCCCACTATCATTATCCACAACTTCGTCAAACGTTCGTTTTGACGTACTCAGTCCCTCGTTGGACCTACAAGGAAATACATTTTCAAAGAAAGATGCATTCCTTGATTTTATATCATGTTCTTATGTACGTCAGATTAAGAGATTCGTGTACTAAGAACTGATAAGCACTACTGTTATGTGCATAGCCAATAAAGATACAGTCCACCGTCTTAGGACCTATCTTTACTTTCTTAGGTGTTGGCACCAAAACTTTGGCAAGACACCCCACACTTTCAGGTACTGGTAGGAAGGTTTCCTACCGTTCACAGCTCATAAGGAGTCTTATCGAGCTTCTTGCGAGGTATCTTATTTAAAAGGTAATTACTTGTCAAAATCGCCTCACCCCACATACCTTGAGCTAGGCCCGAACTTATAAGCATCACATTCATCATATCTTTCAATGTACGATTCTTTCGTTCGGCAACACCGTTCGATTGAGGTGCGTAAGGTGTCGTACGCTCATGTATGATGCCTACACTAGCACAGAAGTCACCAATAGGTGTTTCGTACTCACCACCTCTATCGCTTTCAACATTTTTAATCTTACGATTAAGTTGGTTTTCAACTTCATTCTTATAAAGAATGAATTTTCCAAAGGCTTCGTCTTTGCTTTTAAGTAAATACACATAGCAATAACGTGTGCTATCATCGATAAACGTGATAAAATATTTATTACCACCTCTCGTTTGTATCGATCTAAAATCGCACAAATCACTATGGATTAATTCTAGTGGTTCAGTTTCCCTTTCAACCGATTTGAAAGGTACTTTCGTTAGTTTTGCCTCAACACAAATTTCACACTTGTTATTTGTTTTAATTTGAAAATTAGGAATATGGTTCAAGTTAATTAATCTACGTATAGAATTATAATTAACATGACCTAGTCTACCATGCCACAAATTGGAAGACTCAAGTAAGTAAACGGAAGTAACTTTGCTCTTATTCATGATAATAGGCATTACATTGAGCTTAAAAGCCCACCAGTTACATAACATTTGCACAAACATTCCTAACTTAGACAAAACAACCTTGTCTGACTCGAACACCATGTAGAATCCATGCTTGTTCAGCAGCAAGCCAGACACACCAGATTCTTCCTCAGCTCTAGAACATACAGCACGTTGTTCAACGTCAGCTCCTTCCCGGAAGTCATCTTCAGAACCACCGTGCCCACGCCTTCCACATCAGACTGAGCAGAGTTTCCCATCCAAACCTTCTCGCCCTCAACGGTCTCAAAGGTGTTGAATTTCTCGGTTGCAACACAAATGCCTTGTTGCACCAGTATCGATGAACCACTCTCGTGGGTTAGAGTCCACAAGGTTCACCTCGGTCACCATATCTGGCTAATCTCAACCTCCTTCTGACTGCTTTCTTCAATCATGTTGGCTTCAGAACTCTTGTTTTTTCTTTGGAACTTTGCATTCAGAAGACTTGTGGCCAGACTTGCCACATTGAAGCATTTTCCACGAAATTTTCTTTGGTAATGCTTCCATTCAGACCTAGATTTCGCTTGTCCTTCTTGTTCTTCTTGGAGCTTTTACCATGCTCCACAACATTGGCATTAGCGCCACTAGTGATAGAATTTCTCCCATCATTCGTCCTGTTCCCCTCCTCAATTCTGAGTTGCTGGATTAGGTCCTCCAGGTTCATCTCCTTTCGCTTATGCTTAAGGTAGTTCTTGAAGTCCTTCAACCCTGGAGGCAGCAAGTGGATAACAGATCCCACTAGTAAGGTTTCACTCAACATCATGCCCTCGTCACGGATTTCGTCGAAGATCAATTGTAAATCTTCTACTTGACTTGCACGGTCTTGGAATCAACCATTTTGAAGTCAAAGAATCATCCAACACAAATTTCTTTTCGCCGGCATCCTCACTTCTGTATTTATGATCCAAGGCTTCCCACAACGTTTTCGCTGTGCCAATATTGCGATATACATCGTATAACGCATCACATAATCCGTTCAGGATGTAGTTTTCGACATAGGAAGTCAGAATCCTTCCAATAGCCAACTGCCATCACGGATTGGGCATCTTGTTCCCTTAATTTGGGAACTTTCTCGGTCAAGAACCTCGCCAAGCCGAGAGTTGCCAGGTAGAACAACATCTTCTGTTGCCAACCTCTTGAAGTTCGATCCACTACTGGTGAACTTCTCCGGTCTTTCGGCCGAACCACCTCGGTACCGAAGGTACCTAAGTCATGGGAATATATCCCCGGTGATCCCACCATCTTGTGAACAACGTTCACTGGGTGGCTGGGAATTTGCAACGTTGTTGCCATTCCCACAATTGTTGTTCTCAATAACATTCTCCTCCCCATGAACTGGCAAAGCGGGGTTCTCCATTTCTTCAAAGAAATTAGAGATAAACAACCAACGGGTAATAATGTTTTAAGATTGTTGGGTAATAAGGTGGAAAATCCCAAAATAATAATCATACGGAAAGATTATTATTAAGTGGGAAAACAGGAAAAATAGGAAGGAAAAGGAGGAATATATGGGTAAAAAGGTTAGCACGAGTTTGAACAAATTGTTCTTTTCCTTAAAACCTTATTTCTTGTTGTGTGTAAACTGCTACTGCTCTACCTCTCTTTATATAGGGTTGTTGGAGTGATAACATTCAACATGGCAATTAAATTGGTATTAAAACCGATTGTGTAACACCTGCAACAGCCATGCCCACTAATTAGGATTAAACTCAAATTTGAAAATTGGAATTAATAGAAAATTAACTCTGAAACGGTTGAGTTTAATCCCTGAACGATCACTGCCAGAGAGGACGTTACCAGAGAACGAATCTGGTTGCAGACCTGGGCAGCCACAAGGTCGAAACTTAATGATACCGAAATTTGGCATAACGACATTCGTGCCCGCAGGTGCCGGCGCACATGAGCTCGGGCTTGAATCAAGCATTTTTCAATCTCGTTTCTAGTTGGAATTTGATTTGAAACGATTGAGTTTAATCCCTGAACGGTCACTGCCAAAGAGGACGTTACCAGAGAACGAATCTGGTTGCAGACCTGGGCAGCCACAAGGTCGAAACTTAATGATACCAAAGTTTGGCATAACAACATTCGTGCCCGCAGGTGCCGGCGCACACGAGCTCGGGCTTGAATCAAGCCTTTTCAATCCCGTTTCTAGTTGGAATTTGATTTGCAAACTTAAAAAAAAAAAAAAAAAAGTCTCTATGCTATATAATTATACAAGTTTCAAAAGAGCTCTTGTATAAAAATGGTGGCAAATCCTCTTTCCAAACCAATGTGGGACAAG
>VALG01005895.1:0-17830 GCA_009835305.1 Ipomoea purpurea
AAGCTTGAGGAGAGGTAAAGGAGCCGAGTCACGTGCTATTTTGGTTTGCAATACTCGATAACAAGGTATTGACGTGACAAAAGAGAATAGAATTGACTTAATAATTGCAAGAGAGGATTCCTGAATTTTGCTGTTTCACACTATCATATGTGCCTCTAGTGAGGTTTTTTGTGTTTTTTTTATTTTTATTTGTGATTTTTTATATTTATAAACATGATAATTATTGACCTCATTGTTGCATTTGGGGATTTGGGGAGAGGGAAATCTTCCTGCTGAAATGAGAGTTAAATAATTATTCGTATCTTTCGTTTATAGTGCGAAAGCTTTCTTAAACTTGCTCTATATTATGTGGATTTTCTCTTCCTTAATGGATTTTGAACATCTAAATCTAGTCGCCTAAAGATATTCGATGTGGGGATTTGCGCAAATTTTAATAATATAATCTCCTCTAACCGCTCTGGGCACTGACACCTCGGTTTCGGGTTGTGCTGCACCATACTCCCGATAATATACCACTATCAGCGGTCAGATTTGCGGGCTCCGAACTAGAGGAGTTCCCTAATGCCCAGCCGATGGGAACCTGAATAGCATTGGTACTGCGATATATGTGGAGATCAGTGCTAAAAATAATGAGTAGCAGGAGCTGTTATGAAAAAAATTGTCCAAAATCGGGAGCTAATTTGAATCAGAAAGTAATGAGCCTCATCTTGGGAGAACATTTTTCCGATCATTCTTAGCGAAAAAGAAGAAGTATACGATATGTATAGAATAGATATGAACAATAAAATAGTCGAACCGGCCGGTTAGGCCGCCGGCGCGGAGGAGGCCGCCGAGCCGTTTCTATCGCGAGGCCGGCATCAACAATAGATATTCTCAGAAATCTGACAGTTGGGTGCTATAGAGATTTAGTAATCTTATGGGTGCTCTAGCCGGACGAGAGCTCAAAATTTTTTTACTTTCGAGTTACACTGCCATTCCCAATCAATTGATTTTAGATTTTTTCTATTCTTGTGTTTACCTGTTCTATAAATGCATAATTAATCCTTCTATGACGAACCAGATAGGACATCGGATTGATTTTTTATATAGGATTTAGAAGTTTTAGGCATAGTAACTCTTCAATCCCTTGATATTTTTTTTTTTTTTAAGAACCTAATACTACAATTTTTTGATTTAAAATGAATGATTTTCGCATGATGATATGGTGAATCTTTGTACTCCCTTGGGTTGGAGTATTACTAATATGATTGGTTCTCTCACTTCATTAAATTAGGCATTACACTCTTGGTATTACTGAAAATAAGCAATTATTCATTTCTGAAATTTTGAACATTACTGGGTACGTCGTTGGGTAGTGTGTGAAACTACAAGATAGGCTGGGCTGTTGGTTTATGAAGAGTCGTCACGACAACTTCCTGGAGGGGGCCTGGGGTACAGACGGGCTTATACATAACTATTGGCTCAAGCATGGTGTAACATTGACTGCATTTGAAGAGAGAACGAAAATTGAGGTTAAGTCAATTGGTGAGAGAATTGTATGGGTGAGGATAGGGTAAATGTCCCTTCATATGCTGGTTCAATGTGATCCGCTATGGCAAGGTTTTTTGTTTTTTTTTTTTGTCATTTTTTCTTTGTTTTGTCTTTTTTTTTCTTTGTTCTCTGTCTTTTTAATGACCATTGAGTTTTTGAGGATTCTTTGGGTGGAAGGAAATAAAAATAGTTACTCAAAGTTTGTTCTTTTAGGAAATACTGTTCTTAAACTGGTGCCATCATATGTGTCTAATCCCTATAGTTTATTGAATCACGTAAAGTTGAGATCATCACTCTCGCTTCAAATCTAGGTTTAGAGGGATATAATCGCTATATTACATTTTTACCAAAGTATATAGTGCTCGACTTTGGCCGTTACCGTCTCAGCAACGATCATTGATGCCCATCATCATCTAACACGCCTATCATGGGCTCCCAGGAGACCTCTGTTAGCCGTTGTTCTAGGGCTTACTGCGGCTACCCAACGTCGACGCCACATCAAAGCGGCCCAGGCGGCGCCCAATGAACGGTATTCCACTATGACTCACCAGCCGGAATTTGATGAGGAACCTTAGACTGGCAGTGGCCTAAGTGTATTGACCCCATACGATCGTCTTCAAAAAACGAGATTTGAAAAAAAATTGTCCAAGAAACGGACAATCGAACCTATGGTACGTGCAAAAGTATATGCTTCTGAAACTTTTCCGACATTTTATCAAAAAAAAAAAAAAAAAAAAAAAAAAAAAAAATAAGAATCGCCGATACGGCCGGTTAGTGCGTCGCCGCGGTCCCCCGGCAGGAGGAAATGAGCTCCTTGCCCAGATAGCGCCGTTCCTCGCGGCGGCCTCTGATACTGGCAATGTTTCCAATCCAGTGTTAATAAATTACCTTTCATTAGCCTGAAGTGCCTACTGCTATGCTCAATAGAGAATTTACACTTGGTTTCACACTGCACAGTCCTTCCACCACATCATGTTTCTCATGTTCATCTTATATCCTTTCTAAGTGTTATAACTGATTTAATAGGGCAAAATTCAACTTCGTATTGAGATCCGTGACCACGGATTGGTATTTTTTATGAATAGAGCTTTAGGAGAGTGCTAGACCTTTTTGGCGGACTATGTAAAACCGCTCTTCATCCTGATGATTTTTTTTTTTCTTTTTTAAGAACCTAATAACATCACAAACCAAGTTCGATACAGTTTTTGATTATTGAAATCGACATTCTATTTCATCATAAAATGCATTTATTTTCGAAGACGTTTGGATACAAATGTAATTACTTATGATCGCATTAGGCATTACATTATACTACCTGGACAAATATCTATATAAAGTTTATAACATTGGAGCCACCGGTAACTATACCAGACGTCTGGATTTAAGAAGTAATCGCGCTACTTTTGGTTATTTTAAGCGTGGCACTTCGCGCAGTAGGACCGTGATCAAGCGGGGTCTAGGACATAGGACTGTTACATCCATCATTTAAAAGAGAACAAATTATGACTTGAAATGAATACTGCGATAGTAGAAATTGATTATGTGAACACCGTCTGGTCAAGTGTACCTCTTAGGTGATTTTTTTTGTATTATTGTTATTTTTTTTTTTTTGTTAAAACATGATTTATTAATCATTGTCCATGGGAAGGAAATTATAAATAAAGAGTAAACAATATTATGTTCTTTAGAAAGCTTTCTTATTATTTTTTTTTTGAAATTTTATGGATAAGCTTCGCTTAAGATTGCATAGATATTTGCTCATATATTAGTGTTTTTGGAGCGACTATAAGAGTTTGTCCGCTAGAGTAAAAATTTTGCTAATGAAGGAGATCTTCTAGCTAACCACTAATCCTCTTAGAGCAAACAGATCTGGGGTTTCTGTCGACTACATCCTGTTTACGTGGGTGAATTTCTTGATTGGGCTCTCAAAGCCATGGGCTTCGGGTCGAGCTGTGTCTAGCTTGCAAACCGAATCCATAGCACTGTCAAGCGGTTCCGAGGCGGTGCTCCCCATAATACCGCGGATACCACTGTCGGTTCAGAAGCGGAGAGAACCTACTGCGGTTGGACTAAATTTAGCTTTATCTAGACTCGATGTCCATCTAGTATAGCAATACAACGCGATTCAGCAAGTTAAAAAAATATTAGTTCCGAAAAGGTAAGCAACGGACGTTCATAAATGTTTATGTCTTCCAATAATTCTCTTTTGCGACAATTATAAAAATAACGAAAAATAAAATAGAAAATTAATAAAGATACAAATCGCCTCGATAATACCGGCGTTCCTGTGGTATAGTTTAGTTTTCAGTTACGCGGTGAATTAGTGAGGCCACTGATTGTAGTTAACTGTAAGCTTGCGTTTTTTCGCGGATTCGCGGTGGGTCCTCATTAGCGCTAAAGCGACTTAGAGGCGCTGATGTAATTGACGCCTAGGGCGCGATTTGTTTTTTTGCTAATCACTGGAGTAGATAGAGATATAATAATTTTCCTGTTATAACAAAGTGCCCTTACCCCATGTGCATGAAACCATAAAAGTCTATTCAATGATATCTAAACTTCCTAACTATTGATAGAATTAATGTAAATGTATTTTATCATTCATATCATCTATTTTAAATTATAAATACTTCCTATTATTATAATTGGTAATTTCTTGCTGTAAGCATCGTTAGTTATTGATTCATGATAAACACCTTTTACTTGTAGTTTAATGGACTTTTTACTTCAACTTTATCACATGAGCCTAAAGACTATTTCTTCATCGCTACATTTTTTATGACTTTATTTATAAGGGATAGCTTTAACTAGACGCATGTTTATAGGAGCAGCGAATAAGATGCTACTTATATAATGAATGGCAATTAACTTCTTACTCTAAGCAATAATACTCACTCTGATGAATGTTATATAATATTCTAACTTACTTACGTCTTTATTTCATGGCATCCCTTTTGGTTTCTTCTGGCTAACTTAGCGCAAGATTCATGTGGTGCGCTCATTCTTCTGATGCTTGAGCATACTCTGAAATTCAAGTAAAAAAGGATTAATTTATTGTTATTTTTTATTTTTTTTTTAATTTAGCATAAAATCAATATTGATGAAATTTGTGTCTATTCACCATATAATATTATATAATGCATAAAGGAAATGCTAGAAAATTTTTCAAATAATTACCATTTTTCATAAATATGTTTCTTCTATCACTGATTTTGGTCTTTTCCATAATACTCATTAGATTATGGCACGTAGTGAACAATTGATTGCGTTTGTAGCAGACCGTAAGTATTCTCCTTACAATTGACATATAAAGTACTAACCATCCATTAGATTGATTCTAATGTTCCTACATGACAACTCAATCTACCGGCATACAGCTAAAAATTGTGATTATGTAAATAGGTGTTTTGAGGTACAAAAATTGAAAACTCCAATTAATGAAATTGGTATTATGACTAAAACTTTAGTAGTACTTGGTGTACTATAAGAGTGTTATTTAAATAGAGATAAAGTTTACTATCAGGACCACTAAAACGATAAAAAGGGTATGCGCATCCATATCAGTTGAACCATTAATGATTAGAAGATTAGATGCTCCTTTTAAGATGTCTGACATTAGTTGTTGTTCGTTTGTTTGGTATACTGACATTTCTTAAAGACAATAATGTGTCTTATAATAAAAATGCAAAACAGTACTTTTTGACCAAAATGTGACTCTCCTAATTGGGAAAGTCACTTCACGCCACTAAGAAGACTATGATCCTGTTGGTAAAATAGTTAGCTTATAAGGTCAATTTTGATTTATTTGATCACTATTAATTGTTTGACTTGGTTTAAAAATCAATATAAGTGTTTAGTTAATTAGCTTTTTGGACTCCAAAATGCTAAAATTTAAAAAGCTACTCAAAGTAACATTTTCAATTAGCTTTTTTAGAAAAGAAATTATACCAAACAACTATCAACTAACATCTAATTTACCAAACATTTTTCTACAATCAGTTAATGTTATCAACTAGTTATACCCTCTTTCTTTTTGTCCAAACTAGTTATACCTCTAATTAACCCAATCAGCTAACATCTAACATCTATTAGCTAACAGCCATTTACTAAACCGGGCCAATGTCATTTGAACATAGAGCTATCTAATTAGTTACTTTAGTGTTTCATTAAAAGTATGTGAGATCAGCTAATTCATGACACTCAATCAGTATAAGTGAAATCATGAAAAAATTATTATGGGAAAAAATAGGTGGAAAAATAGCATTTTTTTTTTTTAATATTATGGGAGAAGAAAAGAATTGAATTTAACTAATTCATTAATGCAAATATTTATTACCTGAACTCCCAAGTGTGCTTTATAGCCTAGAAGGAAACCAAAGGGAGGGCCAATGATGTAATAACAAGTGAGATTAATGTATGCCACAAGTGCTTGCCAACCTCCTCCTACAGCCACACCTATTAAAAAAAGAAAGAAATAGCTGTTAGCTGATTGTGTTAGTTGAAATCATAAATTGATTGTAAAAAAAGTGTTAATAAATTAGTTAATTACATGTAAAATAATTTTCTAAAAAAGATATTGAAAAAGCTACTTTGTACAACTTTTTGAATGTTAACATTTTAGAGCAATAAATTGTTACAAAAAACTAATTAATCAAACCACTCATATCGATTGTTTAATTATGTCAAAGTGTCAAACAGTTAATATTAGTTAAATAAATCAAAATTAACTGATAAACTAACTATGTTACCACAGGATAATAAGATAAATAAAAATTAGCGTTTATTTTGACCCAAAGAAAAAAAAAGGTTAGCACCTGATATAACTGGCTGGACACTGTTAAGCAACATGGTTGCAGCGAGGAGATAAGCTAAATTGGAAACAGCTGTCTGCATTTTGACAGTGTCAGTGAAGAAGACAGCAAAATGATCCTTTGCAGCTATGACAATGGCCATGCTGATGAGCCAATCAAGAGAGATTCAGCCACTGTAACAAACACAGAATACTTGGCTGCTCTTGGGTGGCCTGATCCTAGCTCATTTGACACCCTAACACTGACCAAAACACAACATCAACATCAACATATAATATAATATAATATATCAACACTAATACTATCCATATATGTCTACCTACATATATACCTTATTGCTGCATTGATTCCTATGAACAACATGCCTTCCCATCCATTAATGTTCATGCTGAAACAATAACAATGAACACAGTAATCAATCCCGGCCCATTACTGGTTTGAAACCGGTAGGGGACAAGTACAACATTCTGGCTCTTGAAAATGCATGGTGGGTATCAGTTATGACTGGTTGGTGTTGGGAGGACGGTAAGGACCAAGGCCAGCACCCTAGCTCTCGAAAATGTATAACGGGTATCAGTTATGACTGATTGGTGCTGGGAGGGGATTGTTGGGTGGAGGCTGGTACCAATTATGACTAGTTGGTGTTGGGTGGAGGCCAGTATCGATTATGACTGGTTGGTAGTTGGAAGAGGATTATATTGTTGGGTGGAGGCGCGAGGTACAGTTATGGTTGGTTGGTGTTGGGAGGACGGTATGGGTCAAGGCTAGCACTCTGACTCTTGAAAAATGTGCGGCGGGTATCAGTTATGACTGATTGGGGCTGGGAGGACAGTAAGGGCTAAATCTAACACTCTGGATCTTGAAAATGTTTGGTGGGCATCAGTTATGACTGGTTGGTGCTGGGAGGACGGTAACGGCCAAGTCGAGCACCTAATTAGCTCTGGAAAATGTACAAGGAAATAAAGTTACCAGATGGAAAGTGATCCAACAGCAATGACAGGATCTTCAAGGTGACCAGTTAGAACAATAATGGTCATGAAGTACCAAATCTCTAAGCAAAGCATGACAGCAGAAGCCACAGAAAGCTTAACAAATGGCCACAACTCCTTGAAAGCCAGCAAAGACAAGCCCTTCCACCCATCATTGCACCATCCAACAATGTACACCACTTGAGCCAAAGCCACACCCCAAGCAGAAACGTCGTACGCCGCTGCTGCACCACTGGTGCCCCATTGCAGAACCCGAACGAAAAGAAACAGCAAGCCGGTGTGTATAGTGAGAGCCACAAACCCCACCCAAGCCAGAATCCCAACTCTGCTCTGTGCTTGTAGAAACTTTTGGGTAGGGAAATTAATTGCCAGGGAGAACATTTGAGGTATGATTTGAATCGAAAAATCCCCGGCTAGCTCCGCTATATCATCTCTTTGCCCCAACATCTTTAGTATTGGTGTCGAATATATGTATAGTGGCAACATGCATATACACGACGCCCCGAGAATAATCCATGATCTTTGCAGGTAAACTCCAAGCATTTCTATCTGCCCAGCTCCAAATGCCTGTCCACATAGAGTCTCAAGTGCACTACCCATACCTAGCTGATATAATTTAATTATATTTGTAAGACATACAATATATATATATATGAATTGAAAGAGAATTGAAGCTAGCTAATTACTAACCAAGAATCCAAATGAAAAGTTGGCAATGACTGATAGAGAAATGGCAACAGCAGAGAGCTCTACATCCCCAAGATGGCCAACAATGATACTGGTGAAAGAATTAATCCCATAATTACACAAAATATTAAAGGCAATAGGTCCAGCAATGCCCCATACCTTTATGGATTCAACCCAAAACAAATTCCTCAGGTCCTCATAGCTTCGAATTGCGGGATAGTCTCCCAACATGGTGGAGGGAGCTTCGTGCAACTCCGCCTCCTCCATTGCCGCCACCGAGGAGGACGACGTTGAACCGCCAGAGTAGAACAATGGTGATTCCATTTCTAGTGCACATGCTGCTTCTGCTTCTGCTTCTGCTTCTTTAGGTAACCTATGGTACTTAGTTGCCTCCCTTTTCATCATTATCTTTATCCCGGCCCCCTCAGATCAATTTTTACACTCTTCAAATCAACATTTATTTATCATAATAATTTTCTTTCTGATCTGGGAAATTTAATTTTTTGGAAATCAGGTTGACATTCAGAAGAATGTTTATTTTTTAGGAGAAGATCGAAGGGTTCTGCTATCTTCCTTTCTGGCCGGGAAATTTTTTGGAAATCAGGTTGACATTCAGAAGAATGTTTTTCTGTTATATTCTCAACTATGATCAAGCTAGATTCTGACAAGTGTTGGTTGCTAAACATGTTGCCCCTACATTTATCATTGAATTGTAGTTTAGTTAGTTACATGCAATGCTTATTTTCATTGGACATCACCAAACTTTCAATCACCATGTAAATTTAACCTTTTTCTCTTGGAGACATTCTAGGACAAAACAGTCACTTATCCATGTAAATTACATGTTCCAGTTGCTTACTACGTACAGTGCTAAACCTAAACATGCATGGCTTTAAGTCGCAGTCACAGTGATCACCAACTTCATAAATTTTTGGCCTTAGTTTGAGAATATTATTTATTTGTTAGACTCAGTTTGGGTACTATACTCATTTAAGAAAAAATATCATTTTTAGTATCTCGACTATAATACATGTATCAATTTTAGTCCTTGACTATTAAAATTTTCAAATTAAATGCATGACTATTCAATTTGTATCACATTTTGGTCTTTGACTATTAATATTTTCAAATTAGGTTCATGACTATTTAATTTGTATCACATTTGGTCCTGCTGTTAAATTTTCCGGTCAAATTTCTTGCCAAGTTACCCGTGACCGGCTAATTTATTTAATTTCTATTTTAAAAATTATTTTAATAATTTTAAATTAAAAACCTTAAAAACAAAAAATAAAAAATAAAAAGATGACGGCCACCCCACCCTCTCCTCGGGGGTGGGGTGGTCGGCGTTCTCTCTCCCCCCTCCCCCCTTCGTCCTTCATCTCCGCTGGAGACGAAAAGGGAGGTAAAGATAACGTCGACCACCCCCTCCTCCTTCGTCTCCGTGGGGGGGTGGCCGGCGTTTTTTTTTTTTTTAATAAGCTTTTTAATTTAAAAATTATTAAAATATTTAGAAAATAAAAATTAAATAAAATATCCGATCACCATTGACTTGGCCAGAAATTTGATTGGAAAATTTAACGGTAGGACTAAATGTTATACAAATTGAATAGTCATGCACTTAATTTGAAAATGTTAATAGTCAAAGACAAAATGTGATACAAATTGAGTAGTCATGCACCTAATTTAAAAATTTTGATAGTCAAAGACTACAATTGATCCATGTATTATAGTCGACGGACTAAAAATGATATTTTCTCTTAAAAAAACCAATATATATCAATTAATTGATGAAATTTCTTAAATATAATCAATGAATTATGTTCACTACAATAATTAAACACAATACTACAATATCTCATAAATAAGTTTTGCATATAAACTACTGCTGACCGGCCGCCTGGCGTATCACCATAATCAGTGATCTAGACCACCGACTAGTCCACCTAATCGGCCGATTAGTTATCATTCTTTAAAAAAAAAAAGAAGAATTATTTCACTCAAAATGACATTATTTTGAGCGAAATAACGCTAAATCGTTCAAACCCTTGATATTTTAAAGTTAATATTTAATATTTTAGTATTAACTATTAACGTATGAAATTGTTTACAATTATCATCACTTAAATTTTTATTTTTTTTAAAATACACCAATTTTTAAAAATTAAAATAAAATAAAATAAAAAAATATAGAGGAGCATAGACACCTAAGCACTAAGCGCCTGAAGAGCGCTTAGCAAATTTTTGAACCATAATATAACTACACAGGTGCAAAAACAGTTAGCTTTAAGAAGAATGAAAAAAAAATCATATAAAACCAACGAAAATAGGTTACCACCTAACATTAAATCATTTTTTGTTTGATAAAACAATAAGTTTGTCAATTCATAAATAGTTTTCAGAATGAGTTAATTTCACTTTTGCTCCTATGACTATTGAATTGTTGTTAATTTTAGTCCACAAATTTCAAAATTGTCATTTTAGTAATCATAACTATTCAATTTGTTTCATCTGGTCAAATTGCCGGCGAAAAGTGGCCGAAAAATTTAATGGATAAAATCCTTAGGGCAATTTAGTCATTTGTTCCTCCTCTTTTCTTCTTCTTCGTTTCTTCTCTTCTCTTATACACCGGAAAAAAAAATTCTCCTCTCCCTCAAAGCCCCATAAAATAAAAAAGAAGAAAACAATTAGAAATGTTGGGCAAGCAGTCAAGAGTAAAGTCACTCAGAAGCATGCATGGTACGTCTAGTAGGTGGTGCCTTCCAGCAGCTTGTCGGTATCAGGCGACTCAATGGACTCCAGGGTCCCTCGAGAAGACCAATTTGTCTAGCCATTCCATCAAAGGGAACTTCCCCTTGTGGATAGCTTTGTGGAGTTGGCCTCCGGGCCGACCACAATATGATCGGCGCGCTTGGTACCCGATTGGCGAGTTGTGGTGTGGTCGACTGACTCCTTTCCGCTTGATTTGTGCGGCGGCCTGGGCTATCGCAGTTAGCGACCCAAAGATGCTAGTGGGCCAGAGTTACGAGCAACCGGGGGATGAACGGAGTCAGAAGAGGTGACACCTTGCCCTTGTCTGCGGTACTCAGGCGGGCCCTAGCCTGCGCGCGATGGAACGCTCGGCGGTCGGCAATCTCCTCAACAGCATTGTAGTGGTTGGATTAGGTCATCAGGCTTGACGGTCGGAGCTCGAGGGTGGTGTGCAACAAACTCGCCTGGTCGCTTTCCTCTAATTCCTCGCTCGACTCCTCGGAGGATGGCTCGGTATCGTTGTTCCCTACAACACCAATAAGACCCCGTTAAGTCACAAGTGGTTAGGGTTGCAGTTAGTTAGGAGGGTAGGTAGGAACCAGACCTGTCTTGGCAACACCAGCCAACAAGATGCCATCCTTTTGCATGTCACACAGTCAGGACCAGCGCCGGACCAGAGATAGGGTTGCCTTCAAGAATCGTCTTGACTAGCTCTGCGACTATCTCGCTGCACTAGGTCTCCTCTGCAGCCGATAGCAAGATGACTGCCAAGTGTGGGGAAGTCGAAGTCCGCATGAGGTGCAGCCGGACAGACAAAGAAGAAGTCCTCCTTCCAACCTTTATGGGAGGACTTTAGCTTGTTGAGAAACAACCCATCCCTCTAGCGTATCTGCACGTAGCCAAGGGTGACCACACGACTGCCGACAACTGGAAGAATTGATGGAAGAAAGAAGGGTGGTCTCCTCCTCAACTCCTCAAGGTAGTGAAGGTAGTGGGAAACTGACCAGAAGGCGTATGAGTTGGAACTAACTGGCCAGGCATGAAGCTATAATAGCGGAAGATCAAAGAATAAGGGGGTGCAGAGGTGTTAGTGTTTAAATTTTGTAAACCCAACATGTAATTGGCAAATTATTATGGCAAGCTAGATAGGTCAAGTTTGTGTCTGTTACAGTCACTGAGTGATGATCGTCGGCAGGTCACTACGTTAGTCGGTTTTGGAAATTAGTAGTTGGATTTTGCAGCCTTTATGACCAGCAAAGTGGTTACCATATTGATGTTTTAGAAACATTCTTGATGAAGTCAAGAATTGGAAAAAGGAAAAATGGCAAGTAATCTTTATCTACAAGGAAACCCTAGAAGATTACTTGTCATCCAAGTCTCAAAGTATTATATATACTAGTTGTTTACTTGGGAAAAAGGTGAGAGAGAGGAAAAAATAGAGAGGAGCTTTACAAGAAATATCTTTCAAGATTTGAATGTCAAAAAATCTCTCTCCACGAGTTACAAAGAATAATACTTTGAGTTATCATCTTCTCAAGACACCATTGATGATCTGAGTTTAACAAGACTCTTGGGAAGAATTTCTACAGCACTTAAATCAGTGGACCGTATTCCATACAACTGTGGTGCAGTGGTGAGTGGGTCAGCGAGACGGACAGCGACATCACGGATTTCCAAAGGGACTTTGGACGCTGAAGCACGGATCTCCGAGCTCGACAATTCTCTATAGATTTCAAAAGATTGGGTATTACCGTATGGTGTGTATCACACATTGGGTGAGAAGGTTTTCTCTTACCGTTTGTTTGATTTGTTGTTGAGATAGTGGATTGGACTCACTGATGGTGGTCCCCCAGACGTAGATACACACTGTATCGAACTGGGTAAACAATATTTTGTCTTTTACTTCTGTTTGATTTAATTTCCACACCAAGACTATTCACTGATCTGCTGACTGATCTACGACAGTGCTAAGTCAATCGCTCAAACAGATCATACTGAAATATTATCTAGACACCCTATTTAACACGAATACAAAAATTACAAGAGGTACTCGAAAGCCACAAACTAACTGGTAGTGAATCCCTACAAAGCTGTCGGGCATGGTGGTAGTTAGAGGTAGAGAGGGTGAGTGGTGAGCTACTGGCCGACCTAGGTCTTCAAACCGGCTCGTTCCCGATGTACTGTTTGGTCACAAAGGTGTTGGTGTAAAGGAACATAGGAGGTGGGTCCAGTAGAGCTGGCGGGCAGGAAAAGTGGTGGAAACGAGTTAACTGTAATGCCTTGTCGACTTGAAAGAAGGAGGAAGGGTTTTCAGAAGAGGACATTAGGAGGAAGAAGATGCTGACATGAATTAGCAAGGAGATGGACTAGCCGGAAAAGTAGCCAGAAATCTGGGAAGAAAACCGGAATGCTAGAACGACGGTTACCGGATGCAGAAGGCAAGATAGAGAATACGCGAAGAAGGAATGGTGAAAGTGAAAGGGTGAAAGGAATATTTATAGGGGAGGAAGGGTGCCTGGATGGACGACATGTGCAGCATCCAACGGATGGTAGGCGGACGTGACCGGCTAACGCGACGATTTCCTTAGGGTTGCGGAAAGTGAAAATTTGAAATTCTAACGGCGAGAAATGAGGAGGTGTATTGAATACGCCATTTAATGACCGCACCCTCGAGCAACCAGCCGGGAAGTTGGCCAATCGGGAAGAATGAGGAGTCGTCACGACTACGGAGACGGCCGACCGAGGCGAACATGTTTCCTAGCAACATTGCCAGATTGAAGAGATGCTTGAAAGCCTCAACTACAGTCAGCATCGGACTACCCCCCCCCCCCCTCAACCCCCAAATCCCGTGAAGGTTTTACTTTCCCGAGTCGTTGCTTGCTGAACCTCGGGAAGTGAGGGACTAGTGATGGATACCCGAGCAGGGTATCCGGTCAGGAGCATGGTCTCAGCACTCAAAATTTGCAGCTTGACCACGCTACCGTGCATATTAGAGGGACTCAGCAGTTAGGTTCCTCGCCGGGGCATTGGATCCGTTTGGGCCCGGCTGGCCGCTTGACGTAGGCAGTCGGGTTGGTGCGTCCGACCGGGTTTCGTGCCCAGAGGCGGTAAGAGTAGATTATCTAGCGATTCCCTCTAAATTTTTAGTGAGATTTCACTGTTTAGTATTAGGAAAGAAGTATGGCAGTTTAGGAAGCTTTCCTAAAGAACAAATTTGTAACTCTTTTTCTTTCCTTCCCTAGGCATGTAAATCTTGTTAAAAAAAAAAAAAAAAAAAACCTCCCTGGGGCACATTGATGGGTGTGTCATAATCCAATTTTGTTGCAATTATTCAGTCACTTTGTTCTCTTTTAAATCGTTCTATAGTTTGTTAGCCCGCTGTCCGGCTACCTCATGCTGTAAAATCAACAGGTGATTTTTTATTAAACTTCGTGGTAGTTCAATGTTTATATGCTATTTTTATAGTAGTGAAAATGTAATACTAATCATGAATAAATTATTTGTTACCCAAAGTAGTAATATTTATGATGAAAATTCATTTAAATCCAAATGTAGTACTAGGTTCTTTAAAAAAAAAGTAATTTAGAGATTGAAGAGTTACTTATGCCTAAACTTCTAATCTATATAAAAAAAATTCATCCGTGTCACGAATCTCATAGAAGATTTTCCCACAAATAAACACAAGATAAAGAAGAAAAAACATATTGTTGCTAGGTGTGAGCAAAATAACCGGACCCATCGAAAAACCGATCACCGATAACCGATAACCGATAACCGATAACCGAATCGACCGAAATTTCGATTTCGGTTATATAGTTAAAAAAAACGGTTATTTCGGTTTTTCGTTCGGTTATCGATTTTTCCAAAAAAAATCGATAACCGACCGAAAACCTAAGCTTAATTATATATTAAATGAGGGGAAAATATCATTTTTAGTCCGTCGACTATCAATACATGTATCAATTGTAGTCTTTGACTATCAAAAATTTTAAATTAGGTGCATGACTACTCAATTTGTATCACATTTTGGTCTTTGACTATTAACATTTTCAAATTAAGTGCATGACTATTCAATTTGTATACATTTAGTCTTACGTTAAATTTCCAAAAAGCTTATAAATAATAATAATCAATAATAATATTAATAATAATAATAGTAATAATAATAATAATAATAAAAATATAATAATAAAATATAATAATAATAATGTAATTGCAATTCCTCATTAAATAAATTGATAGACTAGTGGACTGACTTAGTTACTGATTGTTCAGTTAGGTGGTCAATCAGTTAATGTAAATCATGAAGAGAATATGAGAGAAAGATAACCGACAAAAGTCAAAAGACATAGAATGTTTACCAGTTCGATACGATGTGTATCTACATCTGGGGGACGATTACATATGCGTCCAATCCACTAAATCTAAATCCAATGTACAAAGGTAGATATACAATAATCTTACCCAAGGCCCCACAACAAGGTACAAACCCAGTCTACACAGATTTAGTGGATTGTTGAAGATGGAGATCATGCATACAAAAATCTAATGAAACCCTTCACTTGGAGAGCCCACTCTGATGCAGTCCACTTCAGTGACGCTCTATAAAGTGTTCCCCACAACAGTGTGATCACAGTGTGTCCTTTCGTTTAAGCAGCAGTAACTCTCTCAAGTTTATCATTTTAATCACCGTGAACATATTGTATTGAGAAGGTGCATGCCAATCAAAGATCTAGTGTCATATAACAGATATGGAGTGTTTCTTCTTATTTTCGGCGTAACCCTAATTCCGTTCAAGTTAGGCTACTTATAGATCCTTCAATAAACACTCTCCATAGATGACTTTGATTGTAGAAGGTAGGACTATAAAGAGGAATGTATCTCAGCAGATTATGTCCATACCTTTCTTAAGAATACGTTGATCTTCTTTTCCATAATGATCTTGATAAAAACGCGTGAATCTTTAAGGAAACAGCTTTAACTAAATCAGATCTTCAGTGTCAGTTCTTCTGTTGTTGCTTTTGATTGATCAGTCATCTGTAGACCAACTGGACAGTCTCTAAACCTATCTTAGTAAGCCATAATAATATATTCAATTATAAATGGGGTTTTTGAACATATAAAAACACTAACAAATAATAATATATAATTAATAATAATAATAATAATAATAATAATAATAATAATAATATAATAATAATAATAATAATAAGCTGGTCGTGTCTAAGTCCCAACTGATTAATTTCCCTCCTGCCTAAGTCCCAACATGATTTCGAGTGTTGACTGCTCAGTTTTCGTCGATGGCTGGCTGACTGGTGGCACTTCTACTTGGTTGGTCAGTCCTTCCGCCACTAGTGATGCGCCAATTGGTAGGTCACTAGTCGTACCTGACTAACCGGTCACCCTTCTGGCCCATTGGTCTGCCCGAGGGGTGAGTTCTTTTTTTTGAGCTATTTATTTATTGCTTTTTCGAGATTGAAGTTTTGCCTAAGGTACTTTTATTCGTCTTTAGGTCGCAACCTACTGATGGTTCTTCTTTCTCCAGGTTCCAGACTGTTGCAGTGCTTGAGTGAGCAATGAGAGATTCTTCTGGACCATGATTATCTGGACTCGACCTCTAACATTCTAATGTTTATGTGCTCTTTGGGTGGTTGGACAGTGTTGGTCCAAGAGCTAATGATTTAGTTGCCAAGGATAGGGTCGAGCAGGGGATGGCTTCCAGTTGTGTCGTGCTTTCTTGACGGCATGTAGCATTTTTTTTTGGACTAATTGGGTGTTGTAATGACGATTTGTAATCTGCATTATCTTTTTCTCTTCGTTGTTTGTTCTTTTTATGTTTTGTGCCTTCATCTTGGTTGTGCTTTTGATAGTGCTCTAAGTGATTCCGGAGAACGTATCCAGTTCTCAGTTTAATCCCAAATGTTCTAGTATCAATCCGCCAAATATTTTGAGAAAGCGTCCAATTCTCAAGTTTGTCACATTCATCGGTACTCCTCGGGCCACTATGATTTGAGACGTTGCTCGTTCTCTGTTAGTATCACAACCGCTGATTTTTTTGAGAACGTCGCCATGTTCTCGTTTATGCCAATCCGCCCATTGGCTTTTGAGAGACGTCGCCCATTCTCTGCCAGTATGCTCATCCGCAATGGCTTTTTAGACGTCTCTCGTTCTCTACCAGTATGCCCAACTACCGATTATTTTTTAAGAACGTCGGCAACGTTCCGCAGTTAGTATGCCATCCGCCAAAGGCTTTTAGAACGTCTCCCGATTCTCCGCCAGTATCCCACTGCCGAATGATTTTGAAGTCGCCGTTCTCTATTAGTATGCCACCCCAACAATGGATTTTGAGAATGTCTCCCGTTCTCTACAGTATACCCATCCGCCAATGGCTTTTGAGAACGTCGCCCGTTCTCTGCAGTATGTTCATTCCTGCCAAAATTGTTTGAGAACGGTCTCCCGTTCTCCTGCATTATTCTCATCCGCCAAAATATTTTGAGACGTCTCCCGTCCTCTCTGGCCAGTATTCTATCCGCCAAAAGATTTTGAGAACGTCTCCCGTTCTCCCGATTTATGATATCCCATATCCATCTAACCACTTCCTGACGACCATGTTTTATACCCTGCTGTCTCCTAGACTCTGCCTAGACTTTATACCGACTAGATTTATCCCTATAACCCCTAGACTCTATACTAAACCTTCACACCGTAACTCCCCGTTATCTTTCACCCGTAAACTCCGTTATCTTTTTAAATTTCCCGTTATCTGATATTGTCAGGTTCTTTACTCCGACAGTTATATGCATTTGTTTCACTATGATCTGATTACTACTCCATGCGTGGACAACAACTGAGGGTGGGACAGTCTACGACTACCGAGTCGTGGGAAGACGAGTCGACCACGAGTGGTGGAAGCGATTGACAAACTAATTATAAGAGAGCCGAGTCGCTATTGAGTAGGTGGGAAGGTTATCGACCCGGTGGTGGAGGTCTGTCGAACCCTGAGTGGTTGGAGCTCCTTCGCCTGAGTGGTGGGAGACTTTAGGTCTAGATATGTTGCTAAGTGCCAAT
>VALG01005897.1:5000-16513 GCA_009835305.1 Ipomoea purpurea
TCTTACTACAAAAACCATTCCTATTCCTATCTCGACCTTTCTCACCATCAATCTATATATAATATATAACTATATACTATAAATACTCAAAGTAAAAGTTTTTAATATCCAAAAATCTAAATAAATCATAATAAAATTTTCTAACAACATACACACCCAATCTTTCAAACCAAAAACACGAATCCTTTAAAAACCATCAAATTATTAACTCAATCATACAGTCATATTTTTCAATACAAAACTCCTAACTTTTTTAAAACCATCTATATCAATATTATTTATATTTTCAATATCACTTGACCAATAAAGATAGTACTACTACTTAACTATACAATCCATTTCCGTTTATAATTATATTTCACAAAATCGTTTTATCATATTCATCTTTCTATTATCTTTTATTTACAATTTTATCTTAATGCCCTCAAAATCAAACATTTTCTTTCAATTCAATAATATTTTTAATATAAATATAAAACAGTCATGTTTTATTATATATAGACAAATATTATTTATTCAATATGTCTTTTCATAATCCATTTTTCAAACAACATTAAATTCACCTTACTCTGTTCAATCATCTCCACATTAACATTATTATCCTCATAATACAGATTTTTATCCTATATAAAAATAAACAACAAATAAATCAAGAAATAAATATTAAAACTTTTAAAAAAGTAAAAATTAATAATTAATTTAACATCTTGTACTATATAAGCTTCTAACCTCAACTAACATTCTTCATCTGGTAATGTATCACTCCTTTCCCAATCCCAACCCACAATAATTATAATATTTGTCTCTAATCATCCTTTAATCCCTTCAAATGAAAACTATTTTTTTGGTCAAGTTTAAAATACAAATTTAATAAAATACGTTCAATGTATTAATTTCTCTATTAAAAAACTTTCCGTATCCATTCTCTTTTTTTAAACATTCTTATTCTCACTCATGAATTATTTTCAGTAGAATACTAACGCTCACTCTATATTAACTATTTAACATATTCTACCTATCTTTCTTGTTAATAAAAAATAATATAATTTAAAAAAACTTCCTTTTTATTTTATTCAATTTCCAACCTCACTTTGACAAATAATATTCTCCCATAATATATATACAACCAAAGATATAATAAATAATATTCTAAAACTTTCTAAACATAATATAAATAATACTAACTAAAACTATAAAAAAACAAATATAACAAACTAGTAACTTGTAAATAAACAATATAACTAAATAGAAATGAAACATATAACTAATTTTGATATTTATTATTAACATAGTTGTTCAGCATCTTGTAATTTATCACTTACCAACCTCTATAAAAATACATTTTTTTCTTCACCATTTCATTATCTCAGTCTATAGTCTTCATTTCTTAAAATAAAATGTTAAAAAAAATTACCTTGATTATAACTTTAATTTGTAATCGATGTTTTTAAACCATTATCTGTCTAAATTTGATTGGGATCTTACAAAATCTAAATGATTAATCAACTCACTATTAGTCTAAGGAATTCATTCTTAAAAAAAAATTTAACAAACCTCACCAAGAAAATGATACAGGATCTAAAGCCTTTGTTAATTAACATATATATGACATTAATCTCTAACCAAACAATAACATATCCAAACTAACCACTTGAGATGTAGGAAATCACCATTACCTCCGAAATGCTAGTTCATTATTAGCTTCAGAAACAAATCTTAGTCTACATAATTTTCCTTTAGCTACTTCCCATACTTTTGCATGAATGGAAGGTATTCTCCAAGTTGCTGTAAACCTTCTCATATTCTCATCACTACTGTTTTTACACTGAAAACAATGCAGCAAACAACATCATTGTTACAAAAACCAATTGCAGAGTTGTTAGCCACTGCAGAGGTGCAATTTTGCCAGATAAATTCATACCGTGAATCTAGAGAAATACAGCTCTCTAACTGCATTATATTGTAGTAAACTATTTACCACTACCATTTAAGTGGTTAGTTAACCTCTCAAATTTTACTCCATAAAAATAGAGTTTTAGCAATCAAAGAGGGTGAGTTTTGGGAGATAATTCCTATTGTAATTGTAAAAGGAGTGCTCAGTTAAAGTAAAATGGTAACAGAACACTGTCAAATCTATGCTTTGAAGCCATACATGATGCATAAGATGGAGGTTATTTATTGTTAATTCTAATAAGGGAAGTTTTCAAAATTCTACTTACTCAATTAGCCTTGCAAATCATTATTAATATGGCAGAGACATAACAAAATAAACATCATTAGTTAACTTGCGACAAAAAGGTGGAATTGCCTCTACGTACACCCCGGCAACATCATTACATCATAAATGACCAACATACATCGATCTCCTTCACAATGTTCGGCGAAGAAAAACTGACCATTGTCCATTTGACAGGAAGCCACAACTCTCAATTATGGGGATTGAGGAAGTTTTTTCTTAATGCCTTGCAAATGAGAAACATTTGGCTTTCAAAGAATATCAAATGTTTTTTTTTTGAAAAGAAACCATAAAACTAATCATGTTTTATAATAGACCATAAAGTATGTTGGATATAATTGGCAGACATGAGATATGTATCCGTGTACATACCATATTTCTAATGGCATTCACTGCAAACACACCCCAACCAAGTCATCTTCTACACACTCTTATTTGTGGTTCATCATATTCACAGGCCCCTGTTTTTTTATCTATGAAAATAATGCAAAATGGAGAAACGACATGAGATCATTAAAAAAAAAAAAAAAAAAAAAAAAAAAAAAAAACAAGTTCATAAAGAAAGTTAGCATTCTTATGGAATAGAAAAGAAATAGATCATATGATGTAGCTTCTAACCTAAAAAATGTAGTTCCCCAATTAAACTTGCTAATTCAAAATCTGCTTAGCAAAAGCCACAACGGAAGGGCCACATTACACCAATCCAACTTATTGACTGCAGGTTCAAATTCTTCTGTTAAACACCAAGGGAAGTTTTCAAACAATAACATCTCAAGACTAACAACCGAGACATGGAAAATCACCATCGCTTAGCTTGCGCAATGCTCAAGTTTATTAGCTTCAAGAAGCTAGCAACAATCTTAGTCCATTGAATTCTCTATTAGCTACTTCCCATTCTTTGTCACAGAACATTCTCCAAGTCACTTGTAAAACTTTTCAAACTCTCCTAATTCCTGCTTTATAGTGAAAAAAGAATGCATCAAACACATCATCATCACAGAAACAAATGTTAGATAGCAACTGTATGTAAGGTATAAGTTTTGTAGGATAATTCATACTGTGATTCTAAACTTGTCCATTTTTTATTTCATACTGTTAGTTTTGGCAAATTGAATGTTTCATTCATTTATCCTAACACAAATAATAATTTGTAGTTCAATAGTTGTGAAGTTAAAATAAAAAGCAACATCAGTCTAATATTCTTTAATTTCTGAAGAAAAAAAAATCATTCTTTAATTTGTTGGGGAAAGGTGTGCTTCTTCTGCACGTTCTGCAACCTCTGCTCTTTGAGAATACAAATTTTGCAGGTTCTGAAAGCAATTTCAAGAATACAATGCATCTATATCTAGAGCCTTTGATCAGTAGCTTAAATAAAATGGTAAAGAAAATCACCTCAAGATTGACTACAGGATCACTGCAAAATCTTTCATTTTATGCCTTTCAGAATGCCTAAAGTGATATATCAACTCATGAACAAGTTTTAGAATTATATATATAATAAGCCTTGAAAAACAATAAGTGTAGTCTCACTATGAATTTAAAGTTTAGTTGAAAAAAACACATCCATCCTTCAATTAGAAGGAGATAACTAATCAATCCGTCTTACCTCTAGATCTTCAAGACTTACTACTAGCAGCTTAGCTTCCCAGTTTTCAAAAAGGTAATTCAATTATACCAATCTGCAAAAGCACATTAGTACTCGAGATTAATTATAATGCGAGAGGTAGAGAAAAGAAACAGAGATGTAAATAAAGTAGTATCATCACATATAGGCACCATATGAGATGAAATGAAATACCTTCCTAGCTTGCCCCACTCACATATAGTCAAGAAATAGTAGATCTTTAATGACCAACATAGTAACATACATCTTCTTCTCCTTCACAATATAATTTGCTAATAAAAAGTTATCCACCGTCTTTTTAACACAAAGCTCTTGAGCCCATCTTTCAAGAGCAACTTCTGGATACTCATCTGCATGCCAGTTTCTTAATTCCATTAATGAGGAATCATTAAATTTTAACCAATAAATTTATTTATTGTATATGCAACTATATGTACTGTATTTGGCATGCAAATAAAAATATATGAGCAGACACATGTAACCTAACACATACCGTTTTCCAACAGTTATACTACGAGGCTGGCCGCCCAAGTCATCTTACATATATAGACAATTATGTATGTGTATTCTGTGAGTCAACATATTCGGGCCACAGATTTTGATCTGTGAAAAATAATGCACAAAAAACAAATGAGATCAGAAAAAAAGAAATACAAACTAATTTTGTAAAGAAAGTCAGCATTGAATAGAAAAGAAATAAAAAGAAACATGCTTTAGCTTCTAACCTCAACATCCTCGGATCTTCTCTTCTGTTGTAACTGCTTGGCAGAAGCGACAAGGGAAATTACACCCCTCGAACTCAATTGACTTCAGGGTGTAAATTTTGCAAAACCATTGGATCTGTTCCAAACAATTACAGGATCTTAAGACTAAGTGCCTGAGCATCGGAAACTGATTCCAGCTAAGTTCCCAGTGCTTGAGCATCCGAAACTGATTCCAGCTAAGTTCCCACTGCTTGAGTTCTTTAGCTTCAAGGAGAAAGAATATTAATTGACGAAATCCTCCATAAGCTACTTTCCATACCGTTCCATGGAAGGCATTTTCCAACTTGAGCACTTCAAGCTGGGGTAACTTGGCAATTACATTTAAATCCCCCTCAGAAATATTAGTCCCACTCAACTTCAACTTCTTCAATCTTGAAGGATACATACATTCTTCTGGAAGGGCTGCATTCAAACCAATAGAATCCGAAATGCTAAGCTTCTCAAGCCCTTTCAAATAGTCAAAATATCCAAAATAATAGGATTGCTGCAACATCCTCTAATGTGACTGGGCTCTATGTCATCCTTCAGAAAATTTTCAGATTTTTTATGTTAGGAACTTGTTGTACACCTTTTGTCGCAAATGAATTGCTCACCACCCAAGATAATTTTGTAAATTCTTTTTATCGCACTTGGGAGGATCTACCATATATGAATTTCCAAGTTCAAGATGCCTTAAGTTTTGGCTTCCAAATACTAGATGGCAAATGGACTGTTGGTGCTCCATTACCAGAAACAACAAGTTCTCTAAATTTGATTATTTGACACTACATCATCCAGATCCTCAAACCATTGGTTTGATAGGTATCTCAAAAAAACTAAACCTCCTAATTGCACTGGCACTCTTTGAAGTGATATAGAAGTAAAAAGCCAAGACTCTTAACAGCATGGAGGAAAACATTTCAGGATTTTCAAAGAAAGAAAGAAAATGGAGGAGGATGTTCGTACCAAAGAGCACATAATAGTCAAAACTGTGTGAGTAACAACTTAGCCAACGACAAGAATTTGTAAATTCTTTTAATGATAATCCTGAATGTTGTTGAGTATTTACTGCACATAAAATACCTCCTTTTTGAGCTTCTCCTACGCATAAGCTATGTAAGGCACTATGCATTCTACAAGTCTTTATTTCGCCGTTACAACTTTGATCTTCAATTAAGAGAAGACTTCTATCAGTAAGAAATTTTAAGTACCCATAAGCTTGATCTTCTAAGCAATTTAACCAGCTGGATGGCTTCACAAATCCCTCAGCAATCCACAACCTTATAAGCATTTTAACCAGAATTTTTTTACGTTTTGGGAAGACTCCAAAGTATAGAAAGCAAACTTTCAAATTATGTGGCAATATATTGTAACTAACACTGAGTTCATTGCGATCTAGAAGTCCCAATGACTCCAATTCCTTTTCAATCTTTTTCCACCCTTGTTGTATGTTTGTTGCATTTAAGATAACGCTTGGCAACTTCAACAATTAACAGGGTAATCCATCACATTTCTCCACAACATGGTTCCTAATTTTTTCAAATTTAAGGCCAAGTGCTCTTCATCAATAGAAAGGATATTACAAAATAGTTCCCAGCTTTCTTTTGGATCTAGCAAAGTCATCTTATGGATATGGATATATGTTAGCCTGGTCATCTAGGTTGGAGCAGTGTCTAGTGGTTCGTAATATGTAACTTCCAACTTCATTAGAAACACACCTTTTGATGTCAGTCCAAGCTTGTTTCCAAAAGTTTGCTTGCTAGTAATGTTTCCAAAACAATTAAGATACTTCTTACCAGCAAAGCATTTGGCATATCCTGCATTTCTAGTTCATGAGGAGTGCTTCCCTTTTTAATTACATTTGGCTCTTCCACTGGTGTAATTGACTGAAGAAGTTGGCTTAGCATTCTGCTCTTATTGTAGTGTTGAGGAGGAGGAGGTATAGTAACCCAAGCTCTTATATCGAAATAGGATGCAACTGATGGATCTTCATACACATTTCTTGCTACAGTCGTCTTTCCAATACCCACCATTCCAACAATTGAGATTATTTTTCGTTTAGAACCGCCCAGAAAAGAGTTGGTTCTTTATGACTGTACAATCATGCTGACGAGCAACCATTCTGCCCTCAGGCTTTAGAAAACCATGCGAGGTGGATCCATCAGACTCAACATTCACAGCGCTAGCATGTTTTAACCAAGTATTTGATAGTTGAGTTTGATTTGCCTCATCATCAACTTCATTGCTGCTTCTACTTCTGATTATGTTCAACAACTCTTCTACGCTTTCTGTTGCTTCTTGCAAGGTGTGATGGAGTTTCTGGGAAGCTTTTTCTAGATGTACGTGTGTTCGGCTAGAAGGAAGTTTTTTACTTGTATTTGGAGGTCATCTGCAGTTTTGAGTGCGAAGTTTGTGATTTTGGTTTCCAATATTTTGATTGCAGCACCAGAATTATTTGGAATTCCTCTCCTGCAATAAGCAGCCTCGCAGGGTAGAAAGCTTTTTTGAGAACAATGACATTTTCACTGCTGTTGTATCCCAACCATGCACCGTTGGGGAGTGTTGCCAAAAGTAGTAATGTTCAATTTTTATGATGAGAATAGCTAAAGCAACACTAGCACTACCCATTTTCGATGACTCCAACAGCTCCTATTGCATATTTTGGCAGCTTCTTCGCAAAGTTTGATGGAGGAGGAGTTGATGGCAAGCTGCAGTTTTTTCTCCATACTCTCCTCCGTGTTGATGAGAGAGAAGGATGTTGCTAAGGTGTAGTTCAATGTCGTCTTCAGCTTTGAGTGCAAAGTCTCTGAGTTGGAGTGCATCACCATCACCATAACCACTGGATTCCTTCCAGAGAAGAGCTTGCAAAAAATAAAGATTTTTCAAGGAAAGACTTGATTCCTGCTCGATCATGATCATGGAGAACAGGCTTACCCTTGTTTGCCCAAGAAGCTCGATCTCAATTGTTTTAATGAGAGAAGCTAAAGCAACAGAAGCCATCTATCTCTCAATTCCAATCTTCAGTTTGCTGGTAAGAATAATATATGTAGTTTAATTTTTGGTATTGCACACTGAAAGCTAGATAACATATGCAAGCAAGAGTCTCAGTGACAAGAGCTTTAAATTAGCTTGCTGGCATATATGCTTTTATTGTGATTTCATTAATAACCAAAAAAAAAAAAAAAAATAAAAAAAGTTTCAAAGTTTATTAATAATTTGAAAGAGTTAATTTCATTTTTGGTCCTATGACTATTGAAATCTTGTTAATTTCAGTCCATGAACCCAAAAACAAAGACAGAACTATTATTTATGCAACTACTAGTGTACACTATACCAACGCAGAGATAAGCACTACTGAAACAAAACGGGCGAGATCAAAAACATATTGAATTCGGAGCTCAGCCTAGTTTGGCTGAATTTAATTTCCCGCCGGACCTATAACTGAAAATAGTGTTTTACAAAACTAACTGCTGTAGAAATTAACTAAAGTTGCTTTAAGAAGCTAAACAAGCGAACCAAACAAAGAAACGAGTATGAAGATGGAATAAACTTGGGAATTTGCTCATCGTGTTCTTGAAAGGATTCCAATCTCCTCATTCACATACTAGAACTAGGGGGGAAATCAAATTCAGTCCAAAAGCAGCAGCGATTGGAAATCCATAAAGAAGAAAATCTGAAGGGAGGGAAATATTAAAGAAATTACCTCCAGTTACCGATCAGGAGCCGATGCGGAGAGGTGTGAATTCATGAGCTCTTTGGAATCATAAACAGGAAAGTTCATAATAGGTTCGCTGGTTACGAGAATTGCTTAAATCAATATTTGGACCCAGAGAAGGAAAACCAACGGAGTGAAGTTAGAGTTTGTGATTAAAGAAAATCGATGTTGTAGATTCCGACTTTTTTTATTATTATTGTTTTTAAAGACATTCGGACCCTTTTGGTTCGAATGTATTTTTAAAATTAAATATGTTTTTTTATTTTGTTTTTTTTATGGAATGTAACGAAAGTATTCATAATATAGTTTTGCCAAAGAAGAAGGTTCATGCTCAGTATGTGTCTCTACTTTATTATATTATAATTTGAATTTAGATAATAAAAAAATTGGATAATTAAAAATATAAACAAAGCATTATTTTATTAATGATTCAAAGTATGACAGTTGGGGGAAGAATGAGTTGTCCTCCGACAATACCTACATCTTCTACTTCGATTTGAACCGAAGTCCATTTCATTTGGATACCTACGGGTGCGGCGCTGGCCTCGTTGATTTGGTTGCCTAGCAGAAATCGGTGGAAGGCAAGTAACTGGACCGGTACACTGAATTCTTTCGTCTACGGGGTAAAAATTACCGGCATAACAGTTCTTGTAATTTTCAACCAAGTAAACATCTGGCACTAATGGGCCGAATCCTTGCCCTCGGTAGTTACATGCTGCAATCACATGTGCACAAGGTAAGCCGTTGACGTTCCACAAGCCGCAGTTGCACGTACGTTCCGTTAGATTCACTTGAAAGTGATATTGTTGACTTTGGGAAACGTAACCAGTATTTAGGGCAACACATATAAATTCCGAGGGCGTCATTGTAACGTTGAACGCTTGCACCGCTTGCCTCATTGTTTCGAGCAGACAAATCATCGGTAATGTTAGTCGTGAATCGTAGGCCGTGTTGCTGCATCCCTCTCCCGTAGTACGCCTGTCGGCAAACATAGTCCCTAACTTGTGAAAAGTCATTCGGACTATTGCCGTGACGGGTAACATCCGACACACTTTAGTGAATTATTTAGTGACTCAGACGGATTGGTCGTCATGATGCCGTACCGGTGACCATCATCGTGAGATAATGTTCACTTATCGACATCAATGTCGGCAAGATAGGCGTATGCAGCGGGCCATTTGATTTGGATTGCGTGCATGTGTTGAAGGAATTGATCCCTTGTCACCGCAGTACCAGCTTCCCACACAAGTTTTCGTAACCGCTTATTTCTGGTCACCCTTGACATGACATTGCTGCGAATGTGTCTTAGGCAAAACCGGCGTTTGACACGGCCCCCCTTCAATTGTTCAACAGAATTAAACGCCGCATCGATTCCAGCGTGTCTATCCGAGACGATGCACATGGAATTGTGATGTGGAAAGACGTGTTCGGCCAGAAGTCGAAGAAACCAAGTCCAACTGGCATTATTTTCGGAGTCCACGATCGAATATGCCAGTGGATAGATTTCTTTGTTGGCGGTATATCCGCAGGCTAGTAGGAAATGGCCTTTGTACCGGTTGTACAAGTGGGTACCGTCAACACAAATCATCGGGATGCAGTAGCGGAAACCATTTATTGCGGGTTTGAACGCCCAAAATGCGTACAAGAATTTGCGTACCCTGTACCCCTTTCTGCGTTATGTGTGGTCATGATTTCCACAATAGTCCCTGGGTTGGACAGTTGCAACTGCCAGCAGAATTGTGGTAGCTCATTGTACGAATGTCGGTAATTCCCGTACTGCATTTCAATGCATTTGTGTCTGGCATACCAAGCTTTCCGGTACGAAATATCGACACCATATCGTTGTCTCACATCGACTTGGATGTGTTTGATTTTGTACTGTGGATCCGCAGTGATCTTCTGAAAGATCAAATCACATATTAATGCGCTGGTGCACAGTTTGTCCGCGGGCCGCTGGTTGAATTGAACTGTGCACTCGTGGGGCTGAGTGTACTTCGTGACCTGCCATTCAGTAGATGCCCCATGCAACTTCTTTGCAGATAATGTCCGCGGGCAAGATGATGGTAGAGGTATAAATGTGTACAGGAGACCTTCCAATTTGTTTTTGTTTTTGTTTTTTTTTTTTTTGTGGTTGGTGAGGTATTCCCGCCGTGAAGCATATTGTATATTCCTACTGCTTTTTTTTAGCGCGGGAAATCCGGGAATACCATTCATTTCGCAATAACATTTGTGGATGGGTCGTATGAAAGGGTTTCATCATCGTCCTCTCCGTAAAGCCGTATGCGAATGTAGTTGTTGGAGGTGGTATCGGTGAATGTAGTGTACTAGAGTCCGAATTAATTATATTGAAAATGTCTCTAGCAGCTTTAGTTGGTTGTATAGTACTGTGCTATTTTAGTAGTGCAGTAGAGTCTAAATGAATTCAATTCAAATGTCCCTATCAGCTTAGTTGTTTGTATAACTAGTGAATGCTTATTTATAGTAGTGTACTAGAGTGAATTATTTTAATTTAAATGTCACCAGCAGCTTTATGAAAGTGAATTATTCAATTTAAGAAATTTAATTGGAGTATGGAGCAATATGATAGGGGTTGGTTTATGCGTACAAAACATAAAACTTAAACACATGCCAACAACAATGGAATAAACTCATACAAATATTTATTCAAACATTATGTTAACTTATTTTGAGAGTAGATTTTTAAATTCGATCTTCAAGATTGCATCCAGTTTCATCGCGTGCTCGTGATTCTCACGGGCGAGTTCCTCTTGCATACGAGCTTAAGATTTCCTCATTTGAATATGTGTTTGTATTCGGAACGGTGGAGCTGGAACTTGAAGCGAAATTAGACTGCATGCTCGGGAATCATGTCGTTGAGTACTATGAATCTGTTGAAGCTTGAATGGCTTATCCTTGAGTTGTATGATTTATACAAGTTGTCGCTATAGGCGATGCACTTGACGTTTTGCATGCTCCCAATTGTCATATATTCCGGTTGGCGACCAAACACCAACATACGTTTTTTCCTAAAAAAAAAAAAATCATATTCCTGTTAAAGACGGAATTTTTTTAAAAAATAAAAATAAAACTATACCTTAACCATAGGAATTGTTCAGACGACGATGATGAATGCTTTGAAGTTATAGAATTGGAACTGCAATCTGAGCAAGTAATCTTGAATGTGAGCACGTAGGC
>VALG01005898.1:0-14002 GCA_009835305.1 Ipomoea purpurea
GTTTGGCCCTAACTGGAAAAAAAAAATGTCGGTCCTATTGTTTCTTAAAATGAATGGTCTATTGTTTCTTAAAATAAATGGTTCATATTATTTGATTTTAGTATTTTTTAATGATTTTCCTTTATTTACCCTTATTATATTATTTTCTTCCTAAATAACCTAAATTCCGTTATTTATAAACTGTTAGTAACGGAATATTCCGTTAAATATGTTTATAATTTTTAAAACTTAAGATTATCAATCGAAATTTCTATAAAGCAACGTTCTTATATATTTTAAGGTTCAAGTAACTTACATCTCGAAATTACGATTGAAACAATATATTATTACTTTTAAATATTCAAACAATAAATTAGAACTAACCTAATTTATAGTTTATAAGGAACTAACAATTAAGGACATTCATTTTTAAGAAACAAAAAGGAACCTACATTTATATTTTTTTGTAACATTTTTTTAGGGGAGAGGGTACCTATTAATACTATAATACTTGGTGACTTAAATACTTACAGAAAATAATGTAGTATTAGGAAATAACACAAATTATAATTAAATAAGTTAAAGCATTCACCGCCAAATTAATATGTTACAATAATAATCAAAAGAACTCTGTTAAATTAATATTTGATTATTATATGCATTTAAAAAATTAGGTTTAGTTTTTTTTTTACGTTTTAACTTAAATTAATCTTCTTTGGATTATATTAGTATTACAGAACACAAAAGTTACATTTCAATTATACTTTTGCATTATAAGTAATGATTTTAGTTCGTTATTGTATTAATATTATTTTGTAATGTTATTTTTATTAATGGTACATATTTTAGTACATTTAACTTTAAATATAATTTATACTATGTATTTTACTTTATCGGATCAACAATTAATCTTATATATATATATAAAATTGAATCATTGATCACATGGCAACTAGCGCTGAAATTACTTAGTTAACTCTTACAAAACATAGACTAACAAAAGATTGCTATGAAATTTGGTTAAATTCGATTATTTCAATTTTGAATTATGTCTCTGGGATATTAAAAACTCATACACGGATTGGTGACTCTTTCATTAAATTTATAAAAATCTATACGAATATAGAACAATGCATAGATTCATCGCTCACAGACTAGTTTTTATATGTAAACAAAGATTTTATAAACGATTAAATATTATAAAATCATTATTGCAATTGCATGAAAAAAACGGTATACTAAAGAAAATTTTCGTAAATCTGTGTAAGATATATGTTGACAATTAATGCTTATATTCACAAATACAACGATGCAAGAAATTAAAGAAATCGGAAACTTCATAATTATTATATCAAGTAGTAAATACTACTATTATTTGAATAATCTTATATTCTATTATTATGTTAGAGTTTTCTCTAATTATATCATAAGAGATTGTAACAATTGATCTTGATTTGACAAACTCCATTTAATATTAAACATTAATTATTCTAGTCTTGTAAGCACTACGAGAAATAGTATAATTTTTAAAAAAAAAAATAGGTGTATTTTATAATTATTAGATTTCATTATGTTGATAGAATAGAACCCTATGTCAGCCACGATTACTTGTATGATAAATAGTCTTATAGTATAAAAGATAGTAAAATAAGTATTACGCTAAACACTAAAAAAAAAAAATAATATTTACAAAAAGTATGAACATAATTATATAGTGTAGCATATTATAAAATTTAACGTACTTCTCTAAAAGAAATTTAATTCCTTAATCATATAAAATACAATATTATTTCGGATATATAAAAAATAGTAGAGAAATCTCATTCAATTTACTCAGATACATAACCATAGTTAGTCTATATCAGTCATAATATCTAAATCATATTCTTTAATTTTCTACTTGGAGATACAAAAAGACATAGTAAACTTTACAACCAATTTATTATTTACATCAATTATAAATATCCACACTCTATATTGTCCATTGTTTCTTTTTCTTCTAATATTTAGTTATTGTTTCAAGAACCTACATGTTCCTTGTTAATATATCGTATTGAATTGTTCATACAAGGAGCACTCTAATCTTATTTGTATTTCTTCTTTCTTTAATATGAGTTTATGAGATTGTAGTACTCCTACACGTGTAAACAATCGACTGTGAAAGTAGAATCATGATTCTTATTTCTAATGGTATAAATAGAGTAATTATACAAGAGTATAGATAAATACATTAGAGTTACAATTTTAAGTTTTGCAAAATGATCTGTTAATTAAATAAGTAAATGCTTATATTCTAATTTGACCGGAAATATGGATAATATCATAATAACAGAGTATATTATTATTTACATGATTATATTATGAATTACAATATTACCATAAATGATTTTTCCATCTCCTGCAGATTTGTATGATATTTATGTAAAGATGTATGCGTGTAGATACCATAATTATATATATGATTATTCATATTACTATAATTAATATATTATGAATTGCAATATTACCATAATGAATTATGAATTTACTCATCTACCAGAAATATAAAATATATAATTATGAATATTACAACTTAATACATTTTACTTAATTTCCATTAAACATTTACTTACCAAATAAAATTTATTATTAATTTGACAATATATATATTAAATATTATTAATTGTATATAATATCTATATATAAATAATGGATGATAATTACAAAAATGACTCTAAATTTTGGGGGAAAAACTTGCTAGGAGGATTTTACTTTTATATATATATAGAATATAGATTACCAATACGGTACAACAATTAATAATAAATGAGCAAATACCAATTTTGGATCCACAAGTATTAGTGAAATGACAGTTTTGGTCCACATGTTTAATTCTTACCAATTTTTATCCATGATTATTGTTTCAGTACCAATTTTTATCCACAACTATTATTTTAGTGCCGAAATTATATCACGTCGTCGATCACCATTCGTTAAAGACATGCCGAAATATAAAATTATTAAGGGTAGTTTTTCGTGCTTTTCAAATTAGGATCCATATTTGAGCATGAATAAATGGATTTAAGCCCTAAGATCTATCACAATTCGCAGATTTCAACCTCAAATTAAGGTAAGATGAGGTGGAGAACTGCGAATTGGGATCGATCTTAGGGCTTAAATTCATTTATTTATGCTCAAATTAGAATCTTAAGTTGAAAAGGACGAAAATGCCTTTAAAATTTTTAAATTTTGGGATGTCTTAAATAGATGGGTGGCCGACGTGATGAATTTTGGTATTAAAATAATAGTCGTGTATTCAAATTGGTACTAAAATAATAGTCGTGGATGAAAATTGGTAGGAATTAAACATGTGAACCAAAACCGTCATTTTGATAATACTTATAGGACCAAAATTGGTATTTGCTCAATATTTTAATGGAGACAAATATAATTTTTCGTAAAATTGAAGGCAATATAAGATTTTTAAAAATGTCACATTATCTAAAAACATTTCTTGAACTAAACAAATCTTTGTCTAACGAATATCTTATAACACCACTTATTATAATTTTGCTGAAGAATATAACATGTAATGAAATACATAAATGTCAAATGACAACTTATTTATTTACTCGAAAAGCTCTGCATTAACATGTCTTAAGATATTTTATATCAAGAATTTTGTTTTCCCAATAGACATAAAAAACTTAACCCATGAATTTAACAACTTGGTTGTTGTAGTATAGTGGTAAGTATTCTCGTCTGTCACGCGGGTGACCCGGGTTTGATCCCTGGCAACGGCGCTATGCTTTTTCAAACTTTGATACCTACCTTCAAAACAACGTCGTCAAGTGGCGATGCCATTGCCAACCAGAGAACTCGGCTTTTTCTGACATTTGGCTTCTATGCGGTCTTCATGCTCTGCAGACAAAACTTTTGACCAAATGCTTTACTTTTTACTCACAACAGGTGCTGGAAAGCAAACATTAGGAGAAGAATACTGCGACATTACTCGGGTGTGTGGATCATTTTAGACCTTAAGCATTTGAGTTTGTCTTTACCTAGATCAATATTTTGTATGTACTAGGATCGAGAACATGTCAATCCATCCACAGATTTTAGACTTGAGAGAGGATTTCTGCTAATGAGCAAGGTTGCAAAAATCGCTAGGCATTTCTCGGGTGCTCGGGGGCATCTAGCGCCTAGGGCGCATAGACGCTTGGTAATTTTTTTTTAATTTTTTTTTAAGATTTGATAATTATAAATTATTTAATACTTTAATAATTAATACTAAAATATTAAATATCTATACTATATATAAAAATAAAATCCTCCATTTTAACCTCCCGCCCAAAACAATCTTATACTAACAAGATTTGCGTAATATTATAAAATAGTATAATAGAATTCCTAATATAATATATTGTTTCATACTTTTCTATTCGTACTACAATTCTACATTAACATTTCTATTCTAATATTATAACATCTATACTATATAACTTCTCCCCAAAACAGTTTTATACTATTAAGATTTGCGTAATATTGTAAAATAGTATAATAAAATTTCTAATATAATAGATTTGCGTACTACAATTCTACATTAAAATTTATATTCTAATATTATAAAATAAATGTTGAAAAAATTGCTAGGCGTACAAAGAATATATATATATATATAATATATATATATATATATATATATATATATAGAGGAAGGTTCAGGTGCGGCAGTGCACTTAGGTGCGGCGGTGCGGTTAATTGTAGGCCATTAGATTAGATAAATCCAACGAATCACATTCATTCAGGTTTTTCCGATATTTTCGCGCGCGTTCTCACAGTACGCGAACTGCAAGGTTAAAGTCGTCATTGGGCACCAGAATATATCAAATCATAGTGTTGTGTGTTTTATGTTCGTTATTGGTGCATTATTAATCTTACTGTGGTGTATTTGAGAATTCGTGTTTGGTGTCTTCCTGAGCGATCAGTGCGACCACACTAATAGTTATACAAATATACACCATCCATGTTAGAAAATGCACCACCAAAAAACATGCAACAAATTAGATATGCATCACCAGAAACGCACACTAGTATTAGACTAAAAGCATCACATCAGTGTTCAGAATACACCATTTGGGGTGTGAGTTATAATGGTGATTTTTATGGGTGTTTGTGTGTTTTTTGGTGTATTTCTGCCATTTCATTGTGGTGTTTTTTCCTAACCTATTGGTGTCCTTTTGTTAACACTGTTGGTGTATCTGACAAGCGCCGATATAAATAACCACTACAATTACCATAACACCTCCCACTTACCAGGACGCGCTTAAATCTTTAAATCTTCAGAAATTAGCCGATGCCGTTAGATTAAGCAAATGGACTGACGCCTGATATGACCGCACGCACACCTAAAGCCACTGCCGCATATGAGCCTTATTCTATATATATATATATATATATATATATATATACATATATATAGTTATATATATATATATATATATATATATATATATATATTCCTATGTCTTACGTGAGAAAGGAACAAAACAAATAAGGAGGATGAATGGATAAATGATGCATTGAAAACAATGAAACTAAGACTTATTTATACATGGAATGTAGACAATTGCGGTAATTGCAAGGAGACCCAAGAAATTCGATGAAGACGTGAAACGTGGATGATGAAAAACGCTAGCTTCATAATGAGTGATCTTCATGATTTTGAGCTACATTTTATTTCTAACAATCTCCACCTTGGATCAAATTCATTGTAAAATTAACAACTGGAACTTAGCAACCGGAAGAACCTCAAAATAACAAGATGGATCACCATCAACTTCCTGTGTGACTGAAAGAGCGTAAGCAACCAAGTCGATTTCATCATCACTAGCATACCTAACAGGGTTTTTAATTGTCCTCCTAGGACGATCCATAGTAATGGACTCTCGTTGTGGCTCAACGAGAGGTGCGGTGCTAGTAAATGCATCATCTTTAGTATTTAGCAACAGTAGTAGTAACACTATCAATAGGCTGAACTCAAACTCCACTTTTTCACCAGTACTCTGCGTCTCACCTGTACTGGGAACTTTTCCAAAGAAAGTAGTGCATTTTTATCAAAAGTGATATCTCGACTCAGAATGACTTTCTGAGAATCAGGAGACCATAGACGATACCATTTTGACTGAGAGGCATAACCAAGTAAAATGCATTTGACAGCTCTCGGGTTTAATTTACCCGTGCTGGAATGAGCATATGCAGGACATCCAAAAACTCTTAAGATAGAAAAACTTCCTCTGAAATTTTGAAATCAAGGGATGAATGTGGAGATCTATTTACCAAATAGCAAGTAGTAGAAACAACCTCAACCCAAAAATCACGTCGTTTCCATAATCGAGCATTAGAGAGCATACAACGAGGTTGTAACACCCCCAAAACAAGACCTAAAAACAAGTCTTAACACATGCATATTAGATGACAAACTAGCACAGCGGAAGATAAAACGAAAACTGGATAAAAGAAATCCAACGGGGTGTCACGCACGTCTTACCTCACATGGTAAACGCTACGGCAAACAATCTGCAAGTGTAACCACTAATCCCAAAAAACATCAATCTAAAACAATCTAAAACATTGGCGCACAGGCCACAAACACAGTCTAAAGATACAGGTGCTAAGCTACCAGGCCTAGACCATCGCGCTCGACTACTCATCACCTGAAAAAACAAACAAGATAAAACATCGGGCGACGCCCGGTCAGCGAATAATGCTGGTAACCACCAATACCGTTAAGTATCATAAATAGGTAGATATAAGATGTAAAAACCATTTTCGAAACGGAAACACCATATATATGTTTGGAAACCAAGGTCAAAAGACAAGACAAGACTCATCACTCACAAGGATAACACGGAAACACATCCAACCACAAAGGTCAACCACACTCAAGGATAAAGACTCACCCCAACGGCAACACATGCCAAAACACCACAAGACTCCGTGACTACACACGTCACGAGAGAAAGATCACACACATCGGCTTTAAAAGCCTCGCAACCATCACCCATCCGCGAGTTTGGTATGCCTTCCTTATGCCCTGTTCCAACCTTATGGCTACCCCCAACCTTGTACCTTCAAGCCAACCATTACCTCCAGATCCCCTGTACAGTCCCAAGTCAACCTTATTCCGCCGGACCGTCGTCCCCACCAACAGACCACCAACGACACAGCCACCAATCCACGGCAACACATGCCCGGATAACACATGTTTTATCCCCCAATCACGTGAACCTTTCCTCGAAGGAACACAATCCCATAAGATCACGTCACGGCCACCACGAGGACCGCTGCAATACGCTTGGTGACTAGTGTCCCATACCACCTAATCGTGCAATCCAGGTAGAGCCACACACGACCACCACTCACCACGAATCAATCAAGCGGAATGCAAAGAAGGTATGAACCACAGTCGATCAAGGAACGGGTCACAGCCCAACAACAACAACGATGAATAACGCAAGTTATCAATCAACCAAACGAAGGTACGAACGACACACACGCTAGTACAAAGACAACGAACTAAGCATGCTTAAACAACGGGAATACTCAAGATAGTTCCGAGGAACAGCAGACCACCTCTTGGTCAATGACAACACAATGTTGAACACCTTAGCACGATTCAAGACACCAAGATCCTACATGGATACCTACCATATAGCTCTAGACCCTACGAAACATCAAGAAGACGCTCAAATAGTTCCACGAAAGAACAACAGGAAGGCAAAAAATCAAATACCGAGAGAAACGAATCACGGGAACAAAATCCCGAACCAACTCCCCATTGTGTTCCCCCCGGGTGGACCCACGGGTAGTGCCCCACCTGTGGCCTACCCGCGGGAACACCATCCCACGAGGCCTGTACCCGCGGGTAGGCCGGCGGTGGTTCCGCCCGCGGGAACATCCCTGTTCCACAACAAATCCCTTCGGGGATTTTCTTCTCCAAACACAAATTCAAGGTCCAAAACATGCCAAATCTCACCAAACACAACAAAATGACTTGAACCATGGAAAATGCCAAGCAAAAGGCACAAAGGAACCCTAAAAACAAGCTCTTAGATATGCAAATATCACGACAAGATAAATGCATAGACTCTCACCATGTTCATAACAAGACAAGTAGAAGCGCAAGAAAATGTAGAGGCATGAAGTTACTTCTTGAAGACCAAAAGACTTCTCTTACAACCACCAACAAGCTCTCCACTAAGCTCACTATTCAAACCCACTTCAAGATCAAACAAAAATCATAAAGATCGAACCTTTAAGAAAAAGACAACTAAAGATGGAACCAAAAAGACTAGACAAGCTTAGATCTTACCCTGCTAGATACTCAAATATGAGAAAGATTAAATCTTGGAAACAAAACTTGGAAATCTTGACAAAGGTCTCTGGCTTGAAGAACAAGCTACTCTTCTATTCTTAGAGAGAAGTAGAGATATTTTCTAGGAAATTGAAAGGAATGAAAATGAAGAAGTCTTCAGGTTTAGGTTGAATACTAACTCTTGGTGAAAAGACAATGAACCCTTTACTAAACTCTTAGAAAGTGTAAGGAACAAAGGACTCCTGCCTCCAAATAGCAAAGGTATCAACACAACTTAAGGATTTACTAGTCAAATACCTGTCCTTGAGTATTAAAAACAGGATTTTAGGAATCAACTTGCCCTCAAAAGTAAATAAGAATTAATTACTCAATTAATTCATGGATTGGAGTGTGGAATTTTGGGTGTCATAGAGCCTCTTTCAATAGAAGTCCTATTCAAACGTTCGGCAAACCCACCATTCTGCTGGGGTTTACTAGGCAAGGTCTTGTTGCCTGGCGATTCATTTGCCGCACAAAAGTCATTGAAATTTGACTCCAACCAGAACTCCAAGCCCATTTGTCTGTCCTAAGCTTCTTGACTTTTTTACCTGTCTGAGTCTTTAACAAGTATTTTCCAGCTTCTTGAAAATAAAATGCCTGATTTTATGTTCAGGAATAGATCCAGACTTTACGAGAAAAGTCCCATCAATAATAGACATAAAATAATATTACAGCCTCCCCATAAAATTGGAATTTAGTTGGTCCCCATAAATCGGAATGTATATATCCCCAATTACATCTTTTGTACAGTGTGTAGGCAGTTAGAGAAAATAACCCTCCTTTCTTATTTCCCAAAAAGAAATGCTCACGAGAACTGATAATTTACGCCGTAGCCATGAACCACGCAAGGGAGACGTTTCCTTGGCTGCAGGGTGCATGTCTTTTCTCACTCCATATTCCCTCAGACGCATATGCCATAGTAGAGTGGAGATCCGCATCAGCCATCGATAGGATACCCGGCTACTGAACCTGTCCAACTTAGTACTGCCCATGCCAAGACGTACAAGCTTTCCGGAACGAGAACTTTTATGAGAACAAAAAGAGGCCTTTGATGACCTTTTAGAACTCCACCTTGCCAGCTGTGTACTTGCACCCTAGAGATCAGGTGGCCCAATGATATCAGAATTGGCGTTTAAAATCAGGAATATACGCGAACATTGGTAAGGAGTCCCCGATAAACGTTATCATGAGTTTTATATGCTGAACGACTTCCAATTCCACCCAACCGTTGCATTCCGGTATCATTACTTAGCAACACAACTTCACCCATCGAATCCGATTCCAAAGAGACGACTCAGTCCTTTGTGAGAACACATGTGAATGTACAACCAGATCCAGAATCCACTCCGGTTTCGCTTCGTTGCAAACCGGAGCTAACATTATAACATAACATTGCCTTCTGAATCACTTTCAACAACACTAGTTTCAGCGGACTTCTTTTTCTCTCTCTTGCCTTTTTTCAACTTAAAGCATTTATGTCACATCATGACATGCTTTGGCAGTACCTACAGGATTTGTTGGACTTATGTCCTTTGGACTTGGATCTGAAATTTTTAATTGCTATCCCCTGATTCAAGTGATACACCCCTAAACAGTCAAGCCCCTTCCCCATCTTTGTCCTCAGACCTTAATTTTCAAAATCGAAAGCCTTTTCTTTGGGAGCAATAGGTTGCGACTTATACATTGTCAAAAGTAAGGGTATACGCTACTATTACCAATAGAAAAATAAAAAAACAGCTAATTTATTTGAAAGCTTGTATGATTTAGGGAGAGAGACAAAGCAATAATATCACACGGATCCTCATCGTCAATTATGACATCAATATTTTGACAAAAGTCAAATAAAATAGAATTGAATTCATCCAAGTGAGAATAAGTAAAAGACATTCCGTCATACGGATTGTGTATAGACGCTCCTTCAGGCGTAGCTGTTCGCTAAGAGTTTTGGCCATGTAAAGCGTATCCAACTTGAACCATAAATCTGACGGCAGTCGTCTAACTTTACTACCGTCACGTAGAACCTCTTGAGACAAGCATAAAAGAATGATGAACGTGCCCTTGTCATTCCCAAATCTTTCCCAAAGTTTCATCCTGTCATGTAGCCGATTTTCTCTTCTTCCGCAGCTAGATGCCTTTCTTCAAGCTGTTCTGGGTTAGAACGATTCCATCCTAAACCTTCCAGATAGAAAAGCTAATTTTCCCGTCGAACTTCTCCGATATCGAACTTAGTGAACAAAATTGACATCCTTTGAAAAATAATTCTCAAATAATACCGCTCTAGAATATCCACCTTGTTAGAATAAGCGGAATAATGCAGAAGCGAGAATCGAAAATTGAGATTATAGAAGTTAAATTAATAAGGGAAAATATAAAAATGACAAAAGGAAATTGATGAAATTGGGGAATATAAATATATATAGTATTATATATATATATCTCATATATATATATATATAATATATTATATATTATAATTCCTATGCTTATGTGAGAAAGGAACAAAACAAATAAAGAGGATGAATGGATAATATGATGCATTGAAAACAATGAAACTAAGACTATTTATACATGCAAGAATGTAGACAATTGCGGCAATTGCAAGGAGACCCAAGAAATTCGGTGAAGACGTGAAACATGGATGATGAAAAACGCTAGCTTCATGGTGAGTGGTCTTCATGATTTTGAGCCACATTTCATTTCTAACAAGACGAGTGGACCGCCCACGTGGTCGGCCGCGAGGACGAGCAGCAGGTCCAACCAGTAAAGTAGGTGGTTCGAGCTGATTAGCTTGTTTTGGTTCGGCTGGAACTGGCTGAGCCAGCGCGGGCTGGTTAGACCAAACATGAGCGGAAGTCGTGGGGCGAGGCTGAAGGGTGGGCTGGTTCTGCTTAGTCGATGGTTCCTACAAAATATTTTTAGAAGGATGACTAACACGAGTAATAGATAAACCCCGTACCATCACGACATGCAAAGTGTCATTACGATTATACTCCCTTGTGGTTGAAAGGGCAGCTATATTTGGTATGGCATGATTGGTTGCACCCGTGTATGGGAACCAAAGCTGAGAACCCTGAGTAGAGTCCGAAGGAGAGTCTTGATAAACAACATTAGCCTGAGGGTCCTTTGCGTACCGTAGATGACACATAGCTGCCGTATGACCAAGTGTCGAACATAATTGGCAATTGGGTTGTCAATTTCCGTTTCTACTTCCCCCCTCAACGTCCGCCACCGGCGTGATTGACCGGAATTTTTATTGTTCTGATTGGAATTCCAACCTCCTCCACCATGTGACTGCCCCCCTCGGCCACTCTGGTTACCACCAGGACTCGCTTCCAAGCTGCAGGCGAATCGCCTCCAAGCTCGCTGGAAAGAAACTCCTCTGCACCCAAAAGATCAGCAAGCTCGTGGAGTGTGACCGAACGCCCTCGAACATTGATAGAGGATGCAGTCCCTAGAACTCGGGCCTTAAACCCCAGAGAACGTAAAAGATTCTGTTCTTCATGGGAGATCGGTTGTCCGGCAAGGGTGAGATCTTCGACTAGGATTTGAGCTTTGCCGATGTAGTCCGCTACTGAGGCGTCGCCTTGGTGGAGAGACTGCAACTTCCTGAGTAAATTAAAGGACCTGGAACGGGATGAGATGAGGCTAGTGAGGTGACAATGGCGTTCCATGCGCTCCGGCTGGTGCAATATAATGGCCGATGGCCAACGGCGTCACTTTTTCGGATAAAGACGACATAATCATGGATAGGAGGGCTTGATCCTGTCGAACCCAGGCGCGGTGAGTGGGATTGGGTTGTGCCGATGCATCGTCCTCGTCGAAAGAAATGCTGGCAGACATGGGTTCGTACCATCAACGAACCCCATCAAGTCATGACCATCGAGAAAAGGAATGCCATGGGCTCTCCAAAACAAGAAGTTCTTGTAGGTCAGTTCGGTGGATAAAGAATTCATGATCGAAGTGACCGAAGCAAACATTAGAAACGGTCCATTCCGAAGAATTAACAGATCCGTCAGCCCATTACAAAGATACCCTAGCTTTTAAACTGATACCATATTAGAACTGATAGAATTGTATTGAATGAATGTAATTATAATGTATAGATCATAGGTATATATACAAGAAGAATCATAGGGAGACTAGGATAGGGAGTCATAGACTGACTCAAATACATAGAGTCCTAATATGGAGCACATGTTAGAGCATACCTTGGAGCTCAAATCCAGTCCACATCTAGCTTCATGCTAGAACACTCCATGGGAAATTCTAAAAATAAGATACCCTAGCTTTTAAACTGATACAGATTAGAACTGATAGAATTGTATTGAATGAATTGTAATTATAAATGTATAGATCCATAGGTATATATACAAGAAGAATCATAGGGAGACTAGGATAGGGAGTCATAGACTGACTCAAATACATAGAGTCCTAATATGGCACATGTTGGAGCATACCTTGGAGCTCAAATCCAGTCCACTCTAGATGCTAGAAACTCCATGGGAAATTTCTAAAAATTCTAGCAAACTTTCAACCTGATTTAAGGTGGCTAAAAAATCATCCCTCAAAACCTAGTAATTAGAAATGAAGAAATAGAGAAGAGGTCATCATTAAAGATAAATTAAGAACAACTGAATGAAGTAGAAATTAATTAAGAGCATAATTAGAACAATCAAGAGATCAAACTGAAGATTAAAACATAGCTCATATTGGAGATCAATTATAAATTTATAATGATGATCAGTATAGCTTGGAGCAACAAGTCACAAAAGCACAAATTGGAAGCATAAGTGACTAAAGGCAAAAATTGGAATACAAGCTGAAGATCATAAATTACATTGGATGATCATTACATATCATAATATATCAACTTGCACTAGAATTCTAAATTTTTTATGCAAGTTCCAAGAAAGGGACATGCCAAAGGAATGGCTAAAACCACTAACATCTGACACACAGACAAAGCAGCATGGATGAAATTTTTATATATCACATAAAGCTAGTCAACGCCATACATGAATATTAAAATATCAACTATCCAGGTCAAGTTACAACAACCAAGAATTCAAAAATCAAATTATCCCACCCAACAGATAGATTTGATTATCTATAAAAGGGAATGAAAACTTGAAGAGCAACACACACAACGAAAAAATGAAAATGGCACGAACAAATAATGAGAGAAAACATGCATAGTATAACTTCTAGTGTGCATATTCTAAACTTAAAAGAAAGAATCACCCTGATTCTTTTAAAAACCCAGCACTCAACGACAACACCATATTTCAAGGAAGTTAGTACCAGTTTGGCAAGGAGACTTGGTGATAGATCCTTGGCAAGCTCTGGTCAGGCAATGAAGGATAGGATCGAAGATGATGCAATTATTTTCTATCTTAAGGATTGTTAGGGCATGAAGGATATGGAGTCATTGTAATTTGACCCGTGTCTCAAGGATTGTAAAAAATGTTAGAAGGCGGGGTGTTTTCTTTCAGCCACTTTGTATTAGAGAAAATACTTAGTGAAAATCCTCCTTGGAGTTTAAGGAGAAGAGTGAATGTAAGCCGGGTTAGCTAAATCAATTAAAATCCTCTCTTGCAGTTTATTTTTACTACTATTATTATAACTATG
>VALG01005899.1:0-16783 GCA_009835305.1 Ipomoea purpurea
CCCCAGCGTTCTCTTCCCATCACCACTTACAACTCCACACAAGGCTCTCCCACGAGATTTTTTCAACAACATTTGTCTCAAAAGGACCCACCCAGAGTCTGAGGCCATACGATGCATGTTAACACTGGTGAAACATCACAATCAACTAGCCAACCAAAAGGAAGGGCTATACAACGATTGTGGAATCTGGAACATAAGAGAAATTCGTCATACAGGCAATCTTAGACAAACTATTGTTAGCACAGGAATTAACTAATGGGCAATAGAACGTGACTACACAATAAGACGGGCTCAGGTCCTAATTGGAATAGCTCAATCCAAGAAACAGACGAATGTCTACCCAAGAGCATATCGTTTGGAACTTACACGAAGAATCATACTCAAGGATCCCAAGAAACGGACAAGTCAGACAAAAGAAGATTTTCAACAGATCTGGTTACGGCAATGGGATGGACTGGCATCAGAGGAAGACTGTTTCGACTATCCAAAACCTCCTCTCTACGGCAGAATTTGAAAAGATTCCATCTGCGTAAACAAACCTAAATCATCTCAAGCATTACGAAAATCCTCCTCAGAATACTTTCCGTAAAAGATTATAGATGCTAAAGTATTTGCCAGCACGCATCCAGTCTAACGCGGAATAGAGGACCAAGGGATGAGTTCGTGGAGACTCCTAGGTTGATGTCGGGTTCCAAGTTGACGTGGATAACCCTCTAGGACCCCGAACTCAAAGGGTAACCATAAAATTATATAAATCTTTGATGGGCAGGAAAAACAAGTCAACTTGGTATCGTTGGATCAGTGGATGCTCAAGACATGTATGAACTGGTTCTGATAAAACAACTGCTGAGCAACTTCCCCAAAGAGAAGTATATGGACCAAAGTCATTTTTTGGAGGAGAATAACAGTGGCAAAACATCGTGGAAAAGGGATATATCCAAAGGAGGGACCCTTACAATACAGCCATGTTTACATTAGCGTTGAGAAGACTAAAAGTTCAATTCTCCTAAAGTACAGTTCAACCTGTGATAAGGGATATAAGTTGAATTCCTCAAAAGACGAATGTAAAATCGTAAACACGAAGCGAATGTGCAAACAGCCTTAACGGGTCACAGAGAAAGAGAACATGTATGAATCATCCCCTTAATCTTCTTCTAACACTAACGTTGTGTTTTGGTGGGCCAAGAAGTAATGGCAGATCTCAATCAATGGAATGGCACAACAAACTAACGATCTAAACTTGAAGACTATAAACAGAGCTTGCAAAAAAGAATCTTGTGGAGGGGTCTGCCTGAAGCATCCATACACGAAAGTATAAATAATGTGAAGGCATGTCAAGAAAGGAAAGTAAAATCAGTCATCTTTCAAGTCAAAAAAGATGTGGAAGCTTACAAACCTCCCCACGCATCTCTAAGTCTGTTACCTATGGAATCCTCTTTGGACCAGTTGATCCCAGCAGTTCGAGTGGCAAAGGAAGTATACTCTCTGTTTATAGTACGTATGACTACCACAAGATACTACTTGGGTAACCTGTTCTTGAAAAAGAAAAGAACTGAAACAGAAACTGCTCTCCCCAATCTCTTTGAGAGCAACTTCAAACAGAAAAGGAGAAGGGTCCAAATAGTCTCGAATAAGATCTGATCAGGGAACAGAATTTTCAACAAATGTTACTAAAGAATTTTGTGCGCAAAATGGCAATCTTCAGCAAACTCTCGGACAAGCGACGAACTCTCTCAGCTAAAACGGAGTGGCTGAAAGAAGAAACAGAACCCCTGAACAAGCTGCACGAACATGTGATTTCACATTCAGCGTCTACCAAAAGAGATTTTTGGCCCGAGCTATAAATTGAGCTATAGCACAAAATCGATCTGATCAACAAAACTCACAACAAAACTCCATATGAACTACGGAAAGGTAAAATACATAGTATTGGCTACTTTCATGTCTTTGGTTGCAGGTGCTTCATACACAACAACGGAAAGAATCATTTAAGAGCATTTGACGAAAGAGCTGATGAAGGATTGTTCATGGGATATTCTTCAGTAAGCAAAACATTTAGAGTTCTAAATAAACGAACAATGGTAATTGAGGAATCCATTCATGTCAAATTTGATGAACAATCTGAAAAGAACCCATCTGGTATTAAAACATCAATCAACTCAAGACAAAGTCCTCAGCAACTTGTTGATGAAGAAATTTCAAATGAAGAAGATATACTCGTGTCTTACACGAAATATCAGCTGAAGGTTTCAGAACCCGAACCTACAACTCAAGAAAAGGTCACAACCCAACAGAATGATCCTGTTATTACCTCAACATCCGAACCAATGATTTACATTGATCCACCATATATTCCTGAAATGGATGTTCAAAATCAACAAGATGCATTTGAACCTGACCTTAGGTGGTTAATAGATCACCCACCAGATCAAGTAATTGGAAATGTCCAAGAAGGTGTGAGAACAAGAGCTTCCATGCATGAGAACATGATGGCATGTTTTCTATCTCAAATGGAACCTAAGTCCATAGAAGAAGCCCTAAATGATCCAGACTGGGTAATAGCAATGCAGGAAGAACTTCATCAGTTTGAACGAAACGAAGTATGGGAACTCGTGTCGAGACCTTCCCATCAAAACGTCATAGGAACGAAATGGGTCTTCAGAAATAAAATGAGTGAAGATGGGCTCATTGTTAGGAACAAAGCTCGTCTTGTTGCTAAGGGGTATTGCCAAGAAGAAGGAATTGATTTTGATGAAACCTTTGCCCCCATAGCTAGATTGGAGGCCATACGAATATTTTTGGCATTTGCAGCCCATAAAAACTTCAAAGTTTATCAAATGGATGTCAACAGTACCTTCTTGAATGGACTTCTTGAAGAAGAAGTATATGTTGAACAACCACCTGGTTTTGCAATTAATAATGAGCATGAGAAGGTCTATCATCTCAAAAAGGCTCTTTATGGTTTAAAACAAGCTCCAAGAGCTTGGTATGATACTCTCTCATTCTTTCTTATCAATTGTGGTTTCACGAAAGGAGCTGTAGACAAAAACTCTTTCGTACAAAAGATAATGATCATATTCTATTAGTCCAAATTTACGTTGATGAATCATTTTCGGGAGCACGAATCCAATCTTTTGTGGAAGTTCTCCAATCTTATGAAAGGTAAAATTTGAGATGAACATGATGGGAGAACTGAACTACTTTCTGGGATTGCAAGTCAAACAATGCCCAGATGGAATATTCATTAATCAAGCGAAATACACCAAAGACCTAATCCGAAAATTTGGCATTAATGGAAAAAGTTCGGTCAAAATTCCTATGAGCACATACCTGAGAATGGATATTAATAATGAAGGAAAAGATATTGACCAGAAAAACTTTCGAGGCATTATTGGCTCTCTTTTATATCTAACAGCAAGCAGACCTGACATTTCGTTTGCTGTTCATGTATGTGCACGATTTCAAGCTAAGCCGAAAGAAAGTCATTGAAGTACAACTAAAAAGGATATTAAGATATCTTAAGGGAACGGCAAAGTGTAGGAATTTGGTACCCGAAAGAAGGATCATTTGATCTAATTGGGTATTCAGATGCAGACTTCGCAGGCTGTCGAATTGATCGAAAAAGTACCTCAGGAACCTGCTAGTTTCTAGGGGGAAGAATTGTATCATGGTTCAGCAAGAAACAACACTCTATTGCTACAAGTACGGCTGAAGCCGAATATATAGCAGCTGGAAGCTGTTGTGCTCAAATCTTATGGATGAAACATCAATTGGAAGATTATGGTATAAATGCATGAGAAGTGAGCATCAAATGCGATAACACAAGTGCAATTGTCATCACACATAATCCTATCTTACACTCACGAACTAAGCATATTGATATCAAATATCATTTCATTCGTGATCATGTCGAGAAGAAGGACATATCTCTTGAGTATGTTAACACTGATGACCAACTTGCGGATATACTCACAAAACCTCTAAGTGAAGCAAGATTCTCCTCTCTAAGGCATGAAATCGGAATGATTGAAATGACATAAAGCCTTGAGAATCAAATCTGCAAAGATTCTCATTCTCGATATCCAAAAAGATTTTATCTATCTTCACACGCAAAGGTTTCTATAAAATGGGGTAACAACGTAATTAAGCTTCAGTAACTAACAAAAATTCTCTAGTGTTTGTCTTTGTATGTGCAGGTATGAGTACAGGAAGCGAGAGAACAGTCACTGAGGAACGAGAGGAGAAAAGCGAAGTTTTTAATGATACGCTTTGTAACTGAGGAAGAACTGAACAAATTTCTGGAACAACTCTCAACAGATACATAGCCTTCTCTGTAACCCAACGGACAATGAATCAAGAGAGTCGTTCCCTCTCTGTTGGCAACCCTATAGGGTATGTCAAGGAAGACAGTGTGCTAGAACGAAGTGATAGTTTTGACTACTCACCCTCAAGCACTCCTCCTAAAATGCCATCTCCTCTCAAATCCACCGCAAGTAGCAAGAAAAAGAAGGTCTAAATGATATTGTTAGGCCACGATGATAAGTTGTGATGTTATCATCTTCTAAATGATGTATTTCTCTAATAAATGAACTTATCTTTCAATAGTCTTTTTGATAACGTGTCCAACACGAAATATGGTGTCAATAATCTAATAGATTTTATCAAAATCTACACGCTAACATTTCGCCTATAAATTGATCTCTCATTTCATAAGTATTACTCACACTCAAACCTTAGAAAAGAAAAGCTTGCAGGAATGGACAAGGGCAAAGGAAAGATCAATGAGGCTGAGAGAAGAGCCACTCGCCTAGATTATCATCTACGAGAAACCAACAAGCTAAACCAAATGCCACTATCATCAAGTTGGAAGAAGATGGGGAAAGGGTCAACGTAACTTATTCCATGCCCAACACAGCAACACGAAAGGAGAAGGAGGTTCTTGACAATCTGGTCAATGAATCCCGGGCTAAGAAGGCATACCACCTAGTACAAGCCAAACGGCTTCCTAACGAGAGAATAATGGTGATGAAAAGCTCTAACAAGCATTCAACAAACACACCTACCTTTCGCTGGTATCCTATCCCTGAAGTTCCTTAACTTACTGTACAATCTCATGAAGATTTCACTATGGTTCACTCTCGGTCATCAATTCAATTACCAGAGCCCACTCTCTCACTTGAGGAGCTGGATGAATACGCAAAGAAGGCAAATATGCCCGATGTGACCGAAGAGATGACTCGTCTGGAACTTCATGTGCCCTACCGTTTTCTCTAAGTTGTTGTTTGTTGTACTCTCGTGACCTTGGAACCTCTCTCTCTTTCTTTATGATTCAATAAAAGTATTAGTTTCGTGTTAAAGTTTAAGTGCTTCTCTTAACTATGTTTACTTTTGTCAGATTCACTTTTAAGTCAAAGGCAAACTCATTACTCAAACATAATTTGGACAATATCATGAACACAATATTCAAACATAAATCATTATGAGTCTTCTGACAAATAGGCATTGAAGTTGCAGCATTGCTCATAAAGTATTGAATATTCTCAGTCAAAAGTCTTGCCTGGAATTGATAACTCGGTTGAAGAAATTTATGAGCATTAATTGCTGCATTGAAAAATATGTGTAACAAACACATGAACGTTATGAGTTTCTTGCTATAAAAGGAAGTGAATTCTTCACAATCTCATCATCTCCTTCCTTACCATATCTCCAAAGAAACCTTTCACTAGAGGTGACTCTCACAAACTGAGAGAAGTTGCTAGGCGGATCCGGGAGGAACAAGGTGACATCTATCCTGGAAACAGCCTGCAAGCTCCACTTGAAATACTCTCTGATACTGACTCATCTCTTCAATATGATGAGATGGCTGGATTTATCGCTGAGGAATCTGAAGAAGAGCCTCAAAATGAAGAAAATCATCCAAAAAGAATTCATCTTCCTCAGGAGGATCCCAGCCTGTATCGCGATCCGGACTACATGGCCTTTCTGAATAAAGAGTTTGAAAATGAGACAAAGGCTAAGGGGGAAGAACCTGAATCTTCTTCTGGGTCTAACTATCCTCGTACCGGAAAATGGTACAAGCAAATGTGGGGAAATCTGAAAAAGGCGAAAGCTGAGTCGTCTGGAGTCAAGAAGAACGAGAGAAAGAAAAACTGATCCCTTGGATTATGTATCTCATCTTATGTATTGTCATCTCTCGTTATTATGAATAATAAAAGTTTGTTGGTTCTGATTTTCTTAAAAGAATTGAACGAGACTTTACTTGTCTCGTTCACATCTATCTATAGAATCCCGAATCTAGAACAACTTTCTTGGAAATGAACATATTCTCTAAGGCATGCCTAGGCTAAGTCATTCGGGACACATCTTTTGAGACGCATATCTCACTATTTAATGGACCTTTGACAATGGACTTACTCCTCTCATTTCTTAGATTCATGGATAAAGGGAAAGAAATGGCTCTCACAACCAAGAGCTTATCAGTGTCCAAAGATAACTCTCGTCATAATCTCGGAAGCTCAATTGAGAAAGGTTCGTCCTCTGGAAAAGCACCAGACATCTCAGAGTTCTACTCTCTTGTACAACTAGCACCACTTCTGAAACACGAAGATAGATATTGTGCACTGTACGCTAGTGCTAAAGCCAAAGTCATGGCAGAACTGGATGACATGAAGAGACAGGGTCTCTCTAGAGAAGCAATGGGGGCGGATCACGAAACAATCATCGCAGAAGTGTTTGCTCATGAGATCTGAAAGAAGGAGTATTTTGAGAATGCACGAAAGAAGAATGGTAGTATTGAGTAAACACTAGCTTGTCTAATGACGCACGAGAGATAGTAAACGTTGTTATCATGTCTGTTTTGAGTAATAAATCTCTCGGATAGTGCACCTTCGTTGTATATTGTAAAAATGATTTGTTACTTTATTTGTCTTACAAGTCTTATGTTGTGCTAATTTTATCTACCTTCGGGTTTCGAATCGTGCCTAAGATGCTTCATCTTTGGCTTATAATTAAAACCGCTTAGATGAGTCATCATGGGGATCGTGTGGCCGAGAAAAATGGTCCACTATCCCACCTTGACTGACACAAGATGTGACGTGCATTAAATGTACCCACAGATACTTGAGTATTTTTCTCTCTCCGCATTAATTGATGGAATGATAAAAATTGATCTGCACATGATCTTATCATTCCCCCACTATGATCAGTTACCATATGGAGAAGAGGAACCGGTAGCTCTTTTGAAATTCAAATAATCCATCTCCAAATGGGTTACCCATAACCAGTTACCCGGAGTTAAATAAAACCCTACTTAAACCCTCCTCTCAATATACCTTACCTTTTTCATTCTATCCCTACACACATCTATCATACTTTTTCTCTCTCTCAAACCCTTCACAATGGCGGACCACTCACAAGCTTCACCCTCTGAAAAAGAACCAGAAACACCATCCACCTTGGAAATTCCAAGCTTTCCAACCGAAGAAATGAGGTTCATTGAATCCAGAGTCCCTTTCATTGTTGGGGCAGCATGTGGGATGCACATGGATTTCTCGAGTACGTATTGGATAGGAGATATGGCGAAGACATCATTCGACTTCTCATAGAAACCGGACTGTATAGATTCATCACACATCTCTATACTATATGGTACCCTATCGATGTTACACAGTTCTACATGAACGCAACCATCTCTTTAGACTCTTTGACCATAACTTCCAGAGTCCACAATCACGAAGTGGTTCTCACCTCAGAAGACATTCGAGCCACATACGGTTTTCCGCAGAGAGATGAATCCTACAAGTCCAATCTGACATATTATCACTACGATCCAGAAGACTTCTACGATTCTATCAAGAACAACCAAGCTCCCTCAAAGACAGAAATCACATGGCCGTTGAAGAAGAAGTGGTTCCCGCTGAATTATGAATTCACTGTTGATATTTTCAACAAAGTTGTTGATCACAAAAACTCAGGAACCGATGATGTAATGAAAGAGAAACTAAAGATGTTATATGCCTTTCTGAATGAACTCCAGTTTGACTGGTCGAAGATCATCTTCAACAATCTTGTTCACACCATCACCAATCACAGGAAAAGTCCAGGTGACATTACAAAGAAAATAGGGTATGGTTTCATGGTGTGCCATTTGCTCGTCAAGAAAGGAGTATTAATGTGCCCAGGAATCCGGCCAGGACCGAAAGCATGCCATATGAAACAGAAACCATCAGGTTATGAAAAACAGAAGGCATCGGAGCTAGGGATTCCTATTGAGCTGGTTAAAACCAAAAGGAAGTCAAGAACGCTAAAGGCATCAGAAGATGATCAACCTAAGCCTAAACGTCAAAAGCGAGAAAAACGCCCCTCTCAGGTTAAAGCAAAGAAGACAGATGATGTACCACCAGTTCCAACACCTCCAAAATCTCCTCAAGAGGTGACAAGTCCGAACTCACCAGCTCCACCACCAGAAACAATAGTTGTGAAAGACTCCTCCGACGAAGATAATATGATGCTATCAAGACTCGGAAAAAGGGGCCGCTTTCGTTCACCTGTGAAAACGAAGCATGAAACCTCTCAGAAGATAAACGAGATGCCAAAAATAGCACACACGAAAGAAGCACTTCCTTAGGGGGAAGAAAGACCGAAAGAAGCATCTCCTCAGGCGGAAGATCAACCGAGAACTGCCTCTCCAGAAAAACCTTCTAATCGACAAGTACTTGAACTTGATCTCATCTCTTCTCAAGTCCCCCATCCACAAGAACCCATTCAGACAGAACAACTCTCTCAAGTATTGACACAAGAACCTGTTAACATGGAAATGGAGGCCAGTCGCTTAAGTCTTCCACAAGAACCTGGTTTACCAAAAAAGACGAGAGAAGTGACTGATGCATTGATTGAAAATCCGTCTCTGCCACAAGAACCTACCAATGCAGAGAATGTAATCCTGACACAAGAACCTGCATTGGTAGACGAGACGTCTGTAGTCCCAACAGTGAATCCAGTTATTCCGAAAGAAGCAGCACCTGTTCCCGAAACAACTGTTCCACTACCAACACGAGATCAAGTGCTTCGAGAATCTATTGAAAGTGATTATCAACGAGTCTTGCAGTGGCAAAAATGGCGCACGACTCCCTTAGGAACCTTTCTTGAAACCCTTGAAGCCATGTAAGATGAGGAACAGTTTGCCCTACAGTGGATTGGTACCGAAGATGTCTACAAAGCACTTCGATTTGAAGAAATAAGCCGAGTTCTCTCCTACAAGATGACGAATTGCACTCTTGGAAAATACAAAGCTCCAATCTGCATTGAGCTCAAGAAGCCACCTTTGGATCCGGCAGTTGAAGAAGAGATGAAGCAACTTCGCTATGCCTTGTTGCTATCAAAAATCAAAACCACCTTGGAGAAGGAACACCAAAATGATTCAAATTGTAATATCAGTTGCTCGAAAGATGAGCTTGGACGAGAAATTGAGGAGGACAAAAGTACTGAGGATGAGGAAGATGAAGATAATGATTATGAAGATATTGAAGATGCAGATGACGAGCATGATGATAATGACGATGACGATGATAATGATGATAATTTCGGAAATGCAGAGGTTCAAGGAACTGATCCGACTTCTGATAGTGATCCGATATTGATTGGTCCTGATTATGATACTTATCCTCAACGATCTCCACTCAGAAAATTGCCATCTGACAGTGATGAAACAAGGGAAGCATCACACCAGGCTAAAGAGATTCCATCTGATCATCCCGAAGACATGTCTCGTGCAATAGTGCCATGCATTCCTCCCATGGACGAAACCCCAATCAAAAGAGAAGCAGCTCCTGAGGGAAGCATTGATGCCTCACCTATCTTTATCAGTTCGGCAAGTGGTGGCATAAAGGAAGCACTACCCCAAAATGAACAAATGGACACATCGCCAACAAACATTGAGGAAGAATCATCTCCGGAGTCTCCATGGACTATCATGAACTCACATGAGAGAAACCGTACATGCAGCCGAGACTATTCATTTGCAATACTTAGTTCTGCGACAAAAGGACACGAAAGTATTGGATGAGTTATGCAAGAAAATTGACTTTCTAATGGAAGCACAATCTCAATCTCGTCCTCCACCTCCAGAACAGCCTCAACCACCACCACAAGCTCAAACTGATCACAAGTCTCTTGAGAGAATTGGCAAAGAAGCTTCATGAGCTCAATACCTCCATCAACAAAGTTGCACGGCAGCAACACGAGCTCAAACACTCTCATTTCAGCTTAAAAGAGCGTGTTGACTTGGCCATGCATGAAGATAGATACCTATCAAGATAATTCCCACCAACTGGGCGAATATGCTCTTCAAATTCTCGGATATACCCAGGACATCTTGACTGCGGTACATAAGTCCTCTTCCATTCCTCCAACCACCTGTGCTGATGATGCCAAAAAGGGGAAAAGAGAATCAATGATGATGATAAAGATGACGATCATCCGAGAGATACCACGAAAGAACCATCCCCAAGGGAGACTCGAAACAAACAACTTTCTTCCTCTCGGACACCAAGAAATTCTGATCAGAGAAACACAAGGCTCATCTCAACCACCTTCCAAGTCTCGTGGACATCATTCCTCACAGACAAGATATCGTGACGATATCAGTCTAGGAGCACTCAAGCTGCGCCAATCTTATGGCTCTGAAGCCAAATATATCTTCACAGGTCTCTCCAGGAGAGAAAAGACAAATCTAAGGCAGAAACTCATGAAGAACAACAAAGTGACTATGGATGGCATAGGAAACTTTGTAGATTTTGTACCTTATGAAGAAGGAGCGCGGTAAACGTTTTGAAGGTTGCGTTGTCCTTTTCTGGCTCAAGACAAAGGACATCACAACAAGGCAAGATCACATAAGCACCCAAAACAAAAGGATCAAAAGACAAATAGGGAGCATGGAAGAAACATGATGAAGAAATCAATAGAGATTTCAAAGGAAAGAAAAGGATAAAGAAGCTCATTGAAGATCTTTCCAGTGTAACTAAAGACTCTCCATTAGGCGTTATTCACAATGCAGCTTTCAAAGTGCACATTGAGTCAGGAAAAAGTTATCAAGAAGGAATCAACTCGTTTGAACTAATCTCGTGTGGAAAGCTGGAATAGTCGAAGGAAGAAACATTCATGAAGCCTACAACAATTACACGAGTTTGAACATCAAAGGGAAACATGAAGATCTGTCAAGACAAAGTCCAGTAAAGATCTTCAGACAAAGGATTAATGAGGAAAATAGACTTCACAAGAATGCTCAGCGTAACAAAAGGAAAGGGATGACCGTGAAAGTAAGGAAGCTGACAACAAGAAGTCAAAGCTCTTAGAAATGTAAGGATATCATTTCATTCTGCTTTCGTTATAAACTTTGTAACTTCACTATCTTTATATGAAACTCTCGTTGTCACACATCTCGTGTCACTTGTCTGAGTTATTTGCTTTCGTCTTACTCATTAACGCTTTTATCTAAAAAGTCTTGTAAACTCTCAACTATGGCTGCCTTTATAATAAAAATCCATTATGGAATGTTATCAGCCTTACAAGAAGAGTATAGGTTTTGGCATCATTCAAAATGGGGGAAATTGTTAGGAACTTTGTATTAGGATTTTGATGATACCAATGTATTGTAGAAAGTAGACCCCTAACTATTAATCTTTCAAACGCTGCTCTCGTCCTAGACGAAAGTTGCCTTAGCTCACTTTGTGATTCGTGTTAAGCTAGACAAAACACGAAAATGAGCTAAGTTTAGTCAATAGGGTCTCCAAAGACGAAAGAAGACAAAAGTCATGACAAACTGTAACAAGAAATCATCAGGAGTTTCAACCACCTCGAAAGGACAGATTTGTTAAAGACCAATCTCACCAAGCATTTCCTTCTTCACAACAACAATAAGAATGTTATGACTGTCTGATTTGACAACATCCTAGGAGCAAAAGGACCTCAACATGGGAGACACCATTACTAAGGAGCATTTAATGAAGATGTACCATCTCCTGGAGCTAAAGGACAAAACTCTAATGCACTCCATACCTTCAAATGGCTACATTGTACAACCGCATTAATGATGCATTTAATGCATGAAGCTCCCCGGTCCTTACCCACTGGATAAAAGGTTCGAAATTTCATCTCCCTCCAATGGATGAATTTTCCACACCTATATAAACCCACCTTCACCAACTAAGAAGGGTGCTAGTTCTTCTATCACTCAAACGATCTAAAAAACAAAAAGCTTTTAAGAATGCATTCAGCTCTCTAAGCTTTTGTGAACCAGTGTTATGGTGCAAGGATACTTGAAGAGCTCATCAATCCTTATCCTTCACCTTAAGGAAGTCTTGAATCTTGTGAAAGGCATCTACATCAAGACTTCACAACGTTGGAGAATCAGAATCATTTTCTACCAACCTCAGCTCTGAAGAAGAAGTTGATAGAGGCGAGTAAAACTCTCGGAGTCGAAAAACCTACGAAGACTCTCCGGCTTAGTGATCAAGGAAGTCTTTGTGTATTTGTACTAACGAGTGATAGTGCAAACCTTCCATAGGTTGTAAGAAGAGTGGAGTAGGCAAGTTGGCCGAACCAACTATAAAAAACTCTGCGTCTCCCTATCTCTTACTTTCCATACTCTCTATTTCATTGCATCATAGTCTGCGTTCATACCGAAAGCATTCTACTAAATCAAATCGTGCAAGCAAGTAAAACAAACTCAACCATTCCGCTGCATTAAAACACCAAAAGGTGAACTTTTAGCAAAACAGGAAAAGAGTCTATTCACCCCCCCCCCCTAAGACTCTCCTATAACACTACCGGCCAACATAGACAAGGGGAGGTTATTCTAGTAATTTCACAACCCTTACTTGATATCCAAGATATTTTCCCTAACACACCACTATTGTTTCCACACTAGAAGGACTTCATTTCTCGACCTCCTCTTTAAAATCTTAGCTTCATCTCCAAAGATAAACCAAAACCTTTCCTCAATCATGCCAAGAACCCTTCAAGATTTCCAACTTCATCCACCAAGACCTTAGAAGGGGTAAGCTTAAGCTATAGCTAGTGTTTTTAGTTGGCTTCTCTTATCTTTATCTAAGTTTTGGATTGTTTGCACTACAAAAATAGGCATAGAATATTTTTAGGCTACCCTTCTTTAAAAAGGGTAGTGTATTGTTAAAAAAAAAAAAAAAAAAAAAAAAAAAAAAAAAAAAAAGAGACAAGGCATAATTGTAAATTAAATGAATATGAAAACTATGTACCTTTTTAAAAAAAGGGTAGCGGTTTTTCTTCCAAAAAAAGGGACGGTGGCATAATTGTAAATATGAAATACTTTTCATTTGCCTTCCTTGTAGAACAGGGTAGCGGGGAAACAAAAAAAAAAAAAATATCACAAAAAAAAAAACAACGATCTCGCTCAACTTAAGACCTAGCTGCGCTCGCTCTCATATATCACCTCTCCTAACGCCCTCTTCCTCACCTCCCCGTCACTCTCACCACACCTCCGTCGTCGCTACGCTCAATCCCCACGGCCACCTCTGTCGTCACCCTCACCAGCACCTCCCTCATCCTCCCACGACGCCGATTTACACTGCCTCTCTCACCACGACTCCTTCACTCGACCAAAAACCGCCGCCCCACCAAGATAAGGAATCCAACGCCTCTTCTCATCAGCCACCACGACCCGCCTCCACCCTCGCCACCGTCGCGGCTTGCTTCTATGACTTCCACCGTCGGCAGACTTGGTCAAACAGAACTGTACGTGAGGTAATTTTTTTTTTGTTAAAATTATTTTTAATTCATGTAATATATATTATATTTGTAATTTTATTTCGAATTTTTAGTTATTTTTTGTTATTTTGTATACCTTTTAATATTGTTAAAAATAATGATTTAGTTGTTATTTTGTTTGGATCTATATAGTAATGTGTGCATATTATGCCTTATATGGTATAATATATGACTAGAAGTACGAATTTTGGTTATGAATTTGATTATATTATTTTTATTTAGAATTTTCATTTTAATATTTTGATTTTGATTTTTAATAAATGTTGTGTAATAGATTTTGATAAATTGTTATTGTTTATTTGATGAAATATGTATTTCATTGGTTTTTGATGAATTTTTTTTTAAATGATGCAGTAAGTGAGGAGTTTGGTAATCTCTATTGCTAATTAACTTCACTTTTCACAACTTGGAAGATGGAAATTCTCTATACAGGTCAAGTTTATTGAAATCTTTTCTAATTAGACTAATGTTTTATGGAGATCTAGCCAAGTGGTTTACAGATACGGCAGTTATCATATTTATTGTGCAATTTTTGAATGTAAGAGATCTCCTCGGTCCTCTCCTTAGTAAAACAGCGACAGAGCTGGACCATCTGAATTTCAGTATTTCTGCTGAATCCTTAAGTAGTTTAGATGATGTCTTGAAAGAGTGAAAACTAGATTTAGAAAAAAAGAAGAAATGCATGCTTCAGATGATGATTTTCCTCACGTTCAGCTTAGGCCTGCAGACAGTGTAGAGAAGCTTCTAAAACTGCTGAGATTAAACCCGAGGAAAATCAAGATGAGGAGTATGTTTCTATGTAACATTCTAGAAAAGTAATCCAAGAGAAATAACCCAATTGAAGTTATAAACGCTTTTAAAGCGATTAAAGAGCAAGTGCTCTCGAAAGGACGAAAGTTGGATGACGGGTATACTCATGGATTTGCTGTTAGAATTTTTGTTTTATAGTCTTTTAGCATGCATATTAGTTATTAATGCAGTAAGTGTTATATTAGGTGTTGAAGAATGTGAGTCAACTAGTTGTTTCTGTTCATTTCCCGCAAAGTTGCCCCAAACATGCTCATCTCCATGCCATCAAAAGTAGAAGGGTGTAATGGGAGGAGTGATCTGTTGAAGAGGGGTATTCTCTAAATTAACTACTTTAGTCAACCTTAGATTCTATGTCATTATGTGTGTTTTGTCTTAATGTATCTCTATTTATTGATTCTTTTTCTTCAACTCCATACTTGTATAAGCATGTCCTTAAAATCTCTAATCCAATTTTTTTAATAAATAATTGTTGACTCTTGGTTGTATATGATTTGGCAGTTTTCTAACTTTAATTGACTTTCTTATATGAGGATTATTGGGTTTTTGTCTTGTGACCTTACAAATATTTGAATTTTGATGTGGTGGTCTAAGTTTTCAATCTGCTATTAGGCTGGTTTGGTGCACAGTGTTCATTTACATTAATAGATCTAAACTAGACAGTTCTTGCAGCAAACCCCAACAAGGATCTCTGTTAAAAGGCTATTTGAGTAGAGATAATGGTTAATCAATGTAGAGAGACAAATGCCCTCTATCTTAATTATTGGTGGTGAAAAAACCATTATGAAAATCTCTCAAAAAACTGTAGGAATGAGGGATAGACTTGGATTCTCTGTGAATGAAAATAAGTGTTGCCTATTTAGATGATAATTCTTTTTCTAAAAGTTAAATAAGCGAAAATGTTTGAAGTTAATTTTCTTCTGGTCGTTGCTCGATGAAGCTATTTAATTACTATTTATATTATGAAAGATACGTTAAGTTTTTTATTCCTGGCATAAAATGGACTACTTGCAGTGTAGCTACAGAAGTTGGTCTGCAATGTCCTAGTCTTTTCGATATATTTTTACTTAGTTTTAGCTCACTTGTGATAGATTGATCACGCTGTTTAAGACTTGGAATCAATGCTGTGATTCATGTGCTTGGCTATTAATGAATCTAATTTATAGTTTATATTATCAGTTAATGCACTTATTTGTTTCATGTGAATTTCAAATCTTTTTTACTATATACATTGTACTAGTTCTGCTTAATCGTCTTATATTTGTTGTATTGAAATATTGATGATTATCATTAGTTAATTAGGATATATTATTAATGGTTGGATTAAATTGATTATTGTGAATGATTAATTTAGATTATGTTGAATAATGGGCGAAAGATTTTGTTGTGGATTGCGTTATATTATGAATATTATTGTAGGATTGGACGATTATTTGTGGATGATTTAATTTGATACATTAAATAATATTGCTGAAAATTACAGTGGAGATTTTTTTTTTTTAAAAGGACAACAGGCTTCTGGTAGATGCAATTGGTAGCACAGGCATTGACCTGAAGGTGCATCTCAGAGCTACCCGGGGGTGCTAATTGTGTATGCTTGTTTTGGAGTTTAATGCTTACGACGTACATATCGGTTTCTTGTCACACAGTCAGGTGAGCTCCGTTGTTATTAAGTTGTCTCACCTGTACACTGTTGTTGAGTGTAATTTCAGAAGCAGTAACTGTTTTTGGCTTTGTGCATTTTCATCTGGACAATTTTTTTATGATATAGAAAATTTAATACAACTATGTAATTTAAATTATGTTTTTGTATGTTGATAATATTGTGTTTTGATAGTTTGTTGATAATAATTAGTTCAAACAATACACCTCTATTATTTCTTGCTTCTTTCTCTCTAATACACTGACATATATATATACACCAAGGCAGACTCTTCACATCCTACTATGACTCTTCATATACCTAATACACCAAAGAGACTCTTCACATCCCTATATGACTCTTCTATACCTACATATCTAACAAGCATATTTTGTTGATATTAAGTTGTCTCACCTGTACACTGTTGTTGAGTGTAATTTCAGAAGCAGTAAACTGTTTTTTGGCTTTGTGCATTTTCATCTGGAAGAACTTTTTTATGATCAATAGAAAGGTTTAAATAGAACTACTGTAATT
>VALG01005901.1:0-24801 GCA_009835305.1 Ipomoea purpurea
CAATTGATTTAAGACATTATTCGATCTTAGAGATTTGGGGGGACATAAATGGTAAGTATACTTAGTGTCGTGTTCACGTAATCCCATCTTTGAATTTCTTTTTTAGCTTTTTTTTAATGGAATTTTAAATTCATTCTAGAATAAATTTGGGTTTGATCTCACTTCTTATTGCCATGATATGACGATGAATTGTGTTTAGACATGTTTATCTAAGCATAAACATTTTTATTTTTGGGCATTGATTTTGATTAAAATACAATATAATAAATAAATATTTGTATTTATTTTATTTTGCTTAATAATATTTGAAATTATATTCTATACAATTTTCTTATTCTTTAATTCTTAAGAGTTAAGATATATATGAGAAGATTTATTGATGAAATATTTAAAATGTTTCTAAGTCATAAAGAAATTTTAATTGGGCTTAGAACTTTGATAAGATGCATTGTCTTTCTTATGGTTGGAGCTCGCCTGTGCTCGGTCAGTGGGATGGAATAGAGGCCGAACAATTGGCATGGTTATGGATTACTACTGCCAAAGAAATGCTTCAAGGGATTACTTACTCGACTTTTTTTTAAGGGATTCTCAATTGATTGCATGAGGATCTGGTGTAATTTTTGGATTGTGAATTAAAGAGAATGGGAGTGAAAAAAGAAAAAAAAAATTGGACTAAAATCCTGAAAATCCCAAAAACCCTTGGCCCCGACAAACCACAAATGTGCATGACCGATCACCCTCTCTCCTCTCTCCTTTTCTTAATTTTGTGCCAAAATCGCTTTGTTGAGGATGCTTCTTATAAATGTAGGAATCTATAATGAACATTGATGCATTTTTATACGTGCGCATTATCATTATACTATATATATGATACTAGTTATATATATATACTATATATAATATATATACGTATATATATATATATATATATATATCTAATATATATATATATATATATATATTTAAGAGTTCTACTACTTGTACTCCTAAACATTCTCCCTAAATGTTACTCCCTGTTGTAGCGAACTCTAATAAATTATTTTTTTCATGTGAGTCCCACCACAAATGTTTACATCAAAATTTTGTGTGTGGAAGTACAAGTTGAAACTTGGAATTATAAAAGGAGACTACATGTAGCATTTTCCTTTTTCTAATGATTGTCGATAATGATGACTACCTTCATCGAGGTGACAGCTGGAAAATACATTAAATTTTGAATGTCACAATCCAAACAAATTTAAAATTAAAAATGATGACATGTTTATTTATAAAAATAATGGTGACCCGTGGGATTGGAACGGTAGACCGATAGTTATAAATAATTTTTATATTAATAAATTTATTATTTGTGAACGTAAATAAATCATTATTGTGTATAATCAAGATGGGTAAGAATTAATATCTCACGTGAATGTTTGAATTAATCTTATTTGTCCATATAAGATAATCAATGGTTAAAATAAGACAGGAGAAAACATAGTAACATTATTTTTGTATTTATGATGTCAGTTAATAGTACATTTGTGGATAATTAATAGTGATTTTAATAGTACATTAGTGATTTTAATACTACATTCATCACGTGTATGCATTATTACTATTAAGTATTTTTAAATACATTATTGTAATTATTGAAATGTCATGATGTTTTCTTATTTAATTTCAGTCTTTAATGATCATAAATAGATTCATGGGGTGTGTGTATACATATATAATTTCTTTCAAAAAGGTTGAATCCCTAATCCAGGCCCACACACCTGATCCGACAAAGCATTTGTAAAGATATAAATCATGGTAACTCAGCTGAATATAGAGATTAGATTTTTATTTACTATGCATAAGAAACCATTGAGAGATTGCTCCTACACTGCTGCTGATGTATACGTATATAATTATATATATATAAAGATGGTCGTTGTGTCCAATGATAGGCTTTGGAGATCAGAATGATTCACACAAAATGATTTAAAATTATTAATTTATGAGGAGAGTTTGAATAGAGTGTGGACTAAAGGCAAGGACATGGATGCTGAGTCATCGGCATGTTTGGCGTACAGAGTTACAGCTCATTCTTTGATTTCCTGCTGGTCGGAGGCTTTGTGAGTAGGTGTACTTCACCAGTCCCAACACGTGCACAAACAACCTATGACTCTTAAACAGGCTGCAGCCCTAAAGTTCTTGTACAATCCCAATGGGATTTTGTTTCCTTACCTTTGAAGGGAAATGATATCTAATATATTAATATATTAGTATTAACATTACTTAATATAATTAGATATACGTAAATATAATTATATTTATAGTGTTAATATACATTTTGAATGGTCAACTTCAATAATCCTAGTTCAGAAAAGATAACATTGCAAACGATTATAATGGGTTTCAATTTGGATCGAGACAAAGTCGATAAGATTAAGAAGTGTGTCTTGTGGCGTATAGTATGTGAGCCGAGCATCTACACAGTCAAATATCCGAGATATATTTCCCATCAAGCGTATTAGCATATTGTATTACTCAATAAATTATGTGCCTCTTCCTTTGGTCACTAAAAGTTTCATATATATTTTTCCAAAAGGTTGACCCAACCCTAAAGACCCCCCACACCCCAGCTTGACAGAGCATTTGAGAGGATGTAAATCAATGGTCACTCAATTGAACATGAACCACAGAGACTAGATCGATGCTCACTGCGCACAAAGAACCCTTTTTATTTTGAGAGGTTGTTTTCACACTGCCACTAATGAAACTCGATCCCTAGTCACTAAAAGTTTCATATATATTTCTTTCAAAAAAAAATTTTCATATATATTCATGTCACAACAAAAGAGTGGAGCCCAGTTTTCATGTCTTTTATGGTATGCAGTTGGCAACTTGGCATTGCTCAATCTTTGATTGTAGTGTAAGCTAGCTAGGCACAGGCCATCAATGGGGCCATTTATGAGTGTGTTTAACTGGTGTTGATGCAACTAGTTCTTACTTGGAAAATATTACATGTACTTTTAACTTTTACTATTTCTATACACAAAATCTTGATATAGACACTTGTATTGAGATTCACATGAAAAAAGTAACCTATCAATGACCGTCAAGGAATAAAATTTAGAAAATATGATTTAACAGTTTATGTAGTAGAACTCCTCGTATATATATATGCTTGGATGGGTAGGTTAATTTCCTTACATGGTGAATAGTATGTCTTGTCCTTTTCCCATATATGATGCCAGAAAAGGGGTTTCATCTTCATCAAGATAAGTTTGCTAGCTTATCAACTTGGTGTACTGTTCTTTGGTATACATATACTGTAGCACTAGCATTAATGTGTATGTGTTAGTTGTATTCATTCTTGAGTTTTTGGCCCGGAGTTATTGCGTTAAACACATTTTAATGATAATTTAAAACTAAAAGATGAAATTGAAAAGGGAAAGATCGAAGAATTTCTTTATACCAAGAAAATACGTCTAAATTTTTACTAGTGTACTCTTTCGGGAATGACAGTTCAAGTTATTATTTTCTTCGTTTTATATATATATATATATATATATATATACTCACAAGATCGAGCAAGCTAGAAATCCAATAATCATGTACATAATACTATCAAGTTATATATATAATACTCCAAAGAACTTTTGAATTATGTTACTCAATCCATTTGTAAAGTTTAAACCTAAAACATGATTTAATTAACATCGACCCAAGACATATGGAATTTGGAATGTATATGACATACTATATACATATGAGCATCGAACATTCTAGCTTAACATCATCAAATGACATTGTTGAGAATAGTATGTAATTGACAAGAGGAATGTTTGGCTAACGTAATTAATTGGAATTACACGTGGGTGAAGATCAGATATGGTGCCAAGGAATTAAAGAACCTTATATCTATATACTTGGAATCATTCGAATCTGATTCCTCAATTCCTAGCTTCGATTCTTTAATTATTAATTGCATAAAATTGAGGTTTTTTTTTTTTTTTTGGGTGGTCTGTCAAAACTTATATAGATTCAACTCACTGAATTTGAGTATAAAAGTTTGCCACGTCTACTACTCATACCTAACGAAAACATTTCCAATTGGTTAGAAATGTTGGGTGCATAGATTGAAGTGGCTATAAGTTTTGTCGTTAAGGTAGAAGAAAATCCAAACATGCCCTTAAGCAGCACGCAATGTATTAGACATTTGTGGACAATGTAGGACTTGAAAACATAGATGAAAGCGATGGAGATTCTAAAACAAATTATATCTTGATTAGGTTTATATCCTTTGATCGATTATCCTTTAAATTTTCCAACTCCATTTATTTTGATAAGATTTTATGACAATTACGCATAGGAGAATAGTTTAAGTTATCGATTAATCAATATTTAGGGTGCGTTTAGTTCGCACATAAGAATCAGAATTATCATAATTAGAATCGAATACTTGTATTGATTGATCTGATCGGTTGAGTTGTGCTTGAAAAAAATTAAGATATTTTTTAAGTGTGGTGTGATGAGAATTCCACAAACACTTATACAACATAAAGTCTCCAACAACTACTGTTACTTTCAACTGGACAATTCAATGCTGTTACTGTTAAATCCCATTTATTACAGAAATTAAAGTAAACCATTAACAACTCATCTCATCTGAGTCACGTCCACTGATCTGATGTGGCTCCAACTTATTATTATGCACATTGACAAATATCATATCATGGAAAATACCTATTTATTATCCAATAAATTATAATTACATGTTACATTATATATGTATATATACACATGTTTAGGGGTGTGAAAAATCGTATCAACCGAAAAATTATTGATTTATAATTGAACCATCTATAATCAATTTCTTGGGTTGTTATTAATTTTTTTGTTTAATAGTATTTTTAGTGTAGTTTCTAAATAAGTAAATATATAAATTTTGTATATTAATTTAATACAAAATTTAATATTATGAAAAATTGAATTAAAAATAACTTTAGTCAAGTCTCGTTAATTGAACCAGACACATAAAATAAGACGGAGGAAGTACTAGACTTGTTGCCTGCATCCTTATTGAGCTCACCCTTATACATTGGCATATATAGAGAATATATAAAACGAATTGTATTCCAAAAATCAAATTTAATGATGGGGGAATATTCTAAATAAATGGATATTCTCTTATTCTTTTACCTAGATTCTTTTTCTTTAATGGATGATATATTATGTATCACTTATCAAAGTTGATAATTGAAGCCGCATGCCAGGCCACCTGTGACTTATATTACTTGGTTAATAGTTAATGCACAATTAATTTTTGTAAAAAAAAAAAAAAAAAAAAAAAAACTGATTTCCAAAGGTAGCAATGAAACATTTTAATTTAAGATTTGATTTCTTCTACTCTCTATTCTTCAAGCCATCGATGGAAATTGTGAAATGAACAGAAGAAAAAGAAAGATTGAAAAAAAAAATAAAAAATCCCAAGCTATGCTCTTGGTGTTATTTCTAGATATTTTATTCGAGATATTTTATGTTTTACCCAAAGTATGAAAACAATTGATTTGGACTCACACTTCCTGCCAAAGGTGATAGGTAATAAAGGATGAAAGATAATACATAAAGATATGACTTTAAATTGAGAATAAAATATATAAAATAAAATTATCACTCTCAATATATATATATATTTCCTAGTCAGATTTGTTCCTTTCAATGAAAATTAAAGAAAATAAAATCTTGACATTACACTTAACTTCAGAGAATAAATACATTTAATTTGTAATATAGATTATTAGTTCCGTTTGTAAACTCACCTTGACACTCTCTAACTTCATTACAAGCTTTTAATTCGTTTTTCTACTACCTGTTGATTTATATACTAGGATCACCATACTTATACTCGGTAAACATTAGGGGTGTACATTTCAATTTTTGGTTGAATTTGTTCAGGTTCAATATTTTTAATTGTGAAAAATGAAACCATTTTGGTTGAAATAGTTCAGTTTCGGACTGAATTTCAACTCAATTTGAAAACTTGAACATTCATAGTTTTGGTATTTACATAATTATCTATTTATTTTCACTAATAATTCAAAATTCAAAATATAAATAACAAGTCAGCAATCAAATTTTATGCACTATTAAGTAAAAATGGTTGCACTTTTAAGTGATATTACTTGCACACTTCCATCAGTAACTTACACTTTTAACATATGTTACTTGCACACTTCCATTAGTAACTTACACTTTTAACATATGTTACTTGTACTAAAATTTGAGTTATTTGCGAAAATACCACAACATCTTTTTAAAAAATTACATCTGATCCGTTAAATTTAAACATGTGAACCATTGCGATTGATTCTCGTTTTTTTTTTTTTACACTCGTTCTCACCTGAATGCACCCCCTATATTTATATAGGATATGTTTGTGATGCTACTAGGAATTATGGAAATGTCGTATTTGCAAAAGGATAACACGACAAAAAGCATGGGAGCCCACGTCAATGTCTCGCACGGTAGTCGGAATGGGTCGCTGTTGCAGTCGGATATGGTGTAAGCTAGCTAAAATCCAAAAGTGCAGAGAGCTGATGAACATAATTTTCTGCTATCTGGCACTGAAAGCTACCCCATTAATGGCGGAACCGTGTTCCATTTGGTGCTGCAACAACTGGTTCTCACTCATACTTGGGTAGGTTTACTCCAAACCCTAGCTAGTTTTTTTTTTTTTTTTTGAAATAGACCCTAGCTAGCTAATCCCTATTTTGTGACGGGACCAAACCATTAGTGAATATATAATCATTAGGAAAACTCCAGCCAAGTTGATCATACTATTGACTTGATAATTAATTATAAGGTTACAAGTTTGATTTTTAGTAAGAATAATTTATTAGCCTTTTTTTGTTTGAATTAATCAACTATGAGTCTATGACAATAACATAAATTAATTTACCCCATTGTGGTCCATTGAGAATTAAGGTTATAAGGTAGGATTTACTAAAAATATGTGATCATTAAATAATGTTTCATGGTAGAATCAATCAATTAATAAGTAATCCATATAGTATTTTCCACTCAATTAATAGTGTTGTGCATGTGAGACCGAATAATTATTGAGTGATAAAAAAGTTAGGAATCAAGTTCGGCAAGATTAATACGGAGTAATGTTTATTAGTTTTTTCAGTTTAATTTCAACCAATCAGTTATGAACAATTTAAAGTGATTATTACCGCTTTATGGTTCTTTACTAGTTAGAGATACAAGACGATCCCGAGCACATTCAGATATTGGTTGTAAACTTTAATTTTCTGTAAATTAAAAAATAGATGATACATTATAATTTATGAATATGATTGTTTAATTAATTGTCTCGTGATTTGACGGTGCACTATTTAATCACAGAACCGCATGTCAGATCAAATGAGATTTTTTTTTTAATTTATTAAAGAGTAAGTTGGCAATTCAACCATGTTAAAAACCCATTAGCAGATTAAAAGGTTCATGAGAGTCAATTTATCATGAAATATAATGGGACATATATTAGTCATATGTTGTTTTTATTTAAAACAGTACAGTGGACCATTATGGAGGCGGGAATGAGGACAAGTTTTTTAAAAAGACGGTCCAAATAAAATGATGAAAAGTGAACATAAAGGTTGCCTAGCAATAATATTTTCCTCCCACTGGATCATCAAAAAGTCAAAACAAGATGGGCGTAGCTCAATGGTTTAGTGGGCAGTATTTGGGGTAAGAGACCAAGGTTCGAATCTCGGCGGCGGCAGTGTGGAAATTATGTCCAAAGTGGGCAGATTCCTTGTGCGCACCGGGAGGGCTGGGGATTCAGTCTTTTGGGGTAAGATGGAGATATATTACTATTCATCCTTTTTTTTTTTTTAGTGACGAGAGAGGAAAATCATAACTTGTAAATCATACAGAAAAAATACATAAGTTATTTTTCTTTAAATAGTATATTTAAATTTCAAACTCAGAAGACAAAATCACAAACTTGAGGATGGGCTGAAGGCCCAAGACAATCGCAAGTATGGGCTCAGAGAATAGGAAAATTTCTTGTCAATGGCCCATAATAATAATACTAATAATAATAATGACAATAATCAACTGAAGAAAATACTGTACAACATGCCTGGCTTGTAAGCCTATTCTTTTAAGCTTTACACTCTAAAACAAGTGGTCATATACACATCCTTCTAAACACAAATTTGCATGAAATTGTTCTCACCTGAAACACATAATATTTTTTAGTAAAAATATAATATTTTTTCTATGAAAGACGACTTCAAGTATTACATCAATAAATATTAATCGTCTGACATGATACGGTCTCGCACAAGGCCTACCGCTCCTCTAATGTCGATTATTTTCGCGCCTCTCTCTTCTCCATTCCCATGGCATCTCGGGATTCTTGGATGCCCATAACCCAATTCGTTTTGCCCTAGCATGTGTCTCCCACTAAACCACAAGAAAAATCAACATTTAGCTCTGATACCAAATTAAAAGATTGTCCCGTCTCAACTAAAAGTCTAACAATCAGAATTTTTATCCCGATTAAGATGAACAATTTTACCTTTGCTAGTTCCGGGCGTTTATCATAGGCTGTGTAATGCCATGCTAGACCTTTCTTGAGCATAACTTCCTACACACAACAATGTGCATAGTCATTGATATTGCAGTATTAAATGTGCGGTCCAACTATCAGTTTAAACAATGAAACGCATCCTTCAATTACCTGTACGAATATGCCATTGCAATATACATCCGCTACAGCACGGCCATAACGATCCTCGTCGAAAACCAGCAATCTTAGGCACTTTCCTTGAACAATCTTAACTAGCTCTTCCTTGGCTTCTTGGCCATATGGCATCTGACTTTCTGGTGCATCTATTCCTCTGTTACTCATCCCTGCATTAGTCCCACCACTTTGACCTCACATAAAAACCCAACTTTCTTATCGTACCTTAATCGAATCCTGTATTTCCTAGCAAGAACTTCCTCGCCATTCACCCGAATCACACTGCAAAATACAGCTATACGCATATAAGCAATCTGCAGAAACATCAAAGCTTTTCAAGGAAAGTTATGTGACAGATTAATAACATAAAGCAAAGTTTTCATTTTCAGGAGAAAGACCGATATCCTGAATCAATAATGTGCTGGTGCAGCTGATCTGCTCGAGCATAATTCTTATGTGAACGAGCCTGAGATCTCTCGACAGCTGCAACTTGAACGTCACTGGGAACACAGGACGCCTCCCGGGGATCTGTGGTGCCTACATACACAGTTATTGTATCCCCGTCTGCTACTGCTTTTGGATCCACCTAAAAATAACACCAAAAACCGCTCTCAAGTCTCAACATTTGATCAAAACAAAACACTTCACCTCGACCATTTGAAAACTTACTGGCAAGGTAAGCAGTTCAAACTGCACCCCTTCGGGGTACAATGGAGGCGCCTCATATGTGAGTTGAACTAGAGCAGCAGGAAGCGGGAGGCCATAGAAAGCCAGTAATCCCTGAAACGAGGCGGCCTCACAGTTATGGTTCATGAATGAGTACATACTAAACGAAGAAATTAAAGAAGATGGATTTGGATCACTACCTCCACATCTGCTGTCTGATGATTCTTCAGAGTCTGAATGACGAGCCTTGCAGCCTCTTCTGGAGTTTTCGGAGGAGGCCTCGCTTCTCTCCATGCATCTGAGAGTTTCCTATACCTTCATTATCATCAAAATAGAATACAGGTAAGAGCACAAGTCTATATATAAACCAAACCATCATAAATGCAGATAGTACATAATCATATTGTTTTTGTTCCCTTCTAAACATTTGATGTGAAATCATACTAGAATCTCAAACAAGATCCTAGGACAGTAAACCAGTCTAAGTTATTCATAGCTGACGGACTCAAACAAAGAAGGGCAATAGGCCGCTCCCACTCAAAATCAAACTTCGACCTTGAAAATTTGTAGTTACCAAATCAACAATTTAACTAATTTGGTTGGGATTTGTCCCAAGACTAAAATTTCTTAAAAGAGTAATAGTGTTGCAGGTTAATTACCAGTTGGATTGAGCCTTCCTGGATGATACCACATGCTGCTTTAACCCTTGAGGAACCTGGGAAAGGTGAAAACATACAAAAGAGAAGGAAAAAAAAAAGTTGGGAAATTTAATGAGAAAAATCAATTATAATCCTGAAAAACAACCTCGGGTCCATGAAATCATAGGAACTGCTGACTAAAATCGAAGGCTTTTAATTTCATGCTGCAACTAACTGAGTGTAGAAGGTGAAGCAAGAGAGTGTGGGTACCTGGGAGGTGATCTCGAAGTTGTAGAGATCTTGAGCGAGGGCGGAGACGCCGACGGTGGCCGGCGTGACGCCGTGGTGGCCAAGAGAATCGGATTCCGGCGGCGGCGCACTGCAACACCGGCCGTACAAGAATGTTAAAGCGTTACCCATTGCTGGATTCCTGTTACAGTTCCTGGATTTAAATTCTTAAAGCTGACTGAGAATTGAGAAAGTGGGCAGTAATAATTGCTGAATTCCTGCGGACTAAATTATTTTATTTTATTTTTTGAAGAATTTTAGTGAGGAATCTTTTGTCTTTTGGATTGGAGCCGGTAGAGCAAAGAAAGAACCAATCGCACGAGGGGACAAATGTCATGTTCTTATTGGTCCACATTCATACATTTAAAAATTTAGAAAGAAAAAAGAAAATGACATTTGGTGCTGAGCTATATCCATATTGACAACTCAATCCCTCAACTATAATCCTATTCATTATTCTTCCCTTTAGTCATTAGGTTTCCATCTTAACTTCGACAGAAAAATTTAAAAATCATCTATTATTACAAATTGAAAGGGGCAAAATATATAAAATTTCACATCTTATTTCCTTTTTATATTAAAACCACTTTTAGGTCAAAATTTGACTTGAAGACTTTACACTTTTTATAAATCATTATACTATGAATAGTTTATATAACGAGCCAATAATATACATGTCCATTTTCACTTTAAAATATCTTCATTTTTAATAAATTCATTATATTTTGATACAAATTTAATTTTAGTTGATGTGACAAATAGAGTATATTGTACTCCGTTGCAATGAATAGTTTTGAATAGTTGAATAAGTGATCAGATGTTTTCGAGCTTAGGTCTTCTATAGTCTCAAATAAAAAGTCCCTCTTTTAAGATGCCGAAGTCCGACATGCTAGCCACGTGTCCCTCGTGCACTGATCACGATGATGGCGATCCTAATAATTTCAAGTATTTTGAGATTCTTGAAACCCACATTATCACGATATGATCGACTTATATTTATTCCTTAGTAATAGGTGTTGGTGCTTGGGAGCAATCTTTCCCGCCATAGACAGTCAGAAATACTATCCCGAATTAAAAATGCACTTAACTGACTTGAGGGACCAATCTCCTGACAAAACTCGGATCAAACAAAATATAAGACGAGAAATGAACCTCTGATCACACACACGATCTAATATAATTTTTTCTTTTTTGAACAAATGTACATCAACTTCACATATATTTAATGACAATTATGTAAATATCACCCCAAACCACAATGTGGACGTTATATATAAGCTTATTGACTAATTTATATTTGAGTTATAGTACTACTTAAAATTCCTATTTTTTTATTATATTTTTTACTCCATAAGTGTTAGGTAAACGATAAACCATAGTTCTTGGTCATTTTTTTTTCTTTATCCAACCAAAATTAAACACTTATATAGGGTAAAGATTACACTTTTTTTTAGTTGAAGGTGTAGCAGAACTTTTTATTTAAAAAAAAAAAATAAAATCTATACAAGATAGGGATGGCTGAAGAAATATCTTTCGAAGATAACGCCAAATTACCATAAAACTTGATAGTATCTATACACCTTATGAAGATGTAGATATAAAGGTAAAGTGTGGGATATTCACCGATTTGATTTTAATATGAGTTCGGACAGATAAAAATCATAAGCTAATAGAATTTATGTGGATAGAATGATAACTATTTTGGTTGTTTATTCAACTTCTTACAGGAGATTACATGACTCGATACAACTTCCAATTTCCAAACAGAAAGAAGACTGGCAGGGAACTACGTTAGCTTTAGGCAAGCAAGCAACTGTACAACAACAAGCCTAACAAAAGCTGAAATGAAAAGTTTGTTTATCCGACTCGGTACTAAGTAATGACCTAACTCAGTGAGTCAAGCAAACGAAACGATTACGATCCGCTCTACCGCGGCTGCTGAATCGGCCTGGGGCTCACCTTCACATTCACGATCTTCGGCGCCTTCTTGCCGTACTTAGGAATCTCCGCCGCGGCTCGCGGTTTCTGCCACTTCAAGGCTCCTAGAGTCACCAGATCCGTCTTAGTCTCCTCCTCTACATCCACCAAACACACACTCAGTTAGTTAGAAACTCAAATCGAAATAGCTGGGGATAAAAACTCGTGTAACTTACGCTCGGTGTTACCGGATTCGCGGACGGTTCCGTCGGCGAAAGGATCGGAGTCGAAGCCGGAGAAATCGATGTCGAAGTCGAAGTCGTCCAAGTCGGGGAAGGAGGAGTCCACATCGGCGTAGCACTCGCGGAGCCAGTAGTCGCGGAACCAGGGAGAGTTGCGGATGAGGTCCCACCACTGGTCGGAGAAGTCCTCCACCGCGCGATACGCCGACGGCACGAAGATCGGAGCGTTTGGATTGAGCGTAGAGGTCGCCATTTTTGGGATCGGAGAAAAAGGAAAACGGAAGGTTTTAGCTATGGATGGATGAGGGAGGGGACTGGGGAGTACGGAATTTATTGATCCGGTCGGAGTGAATGCGCCACGTAACTCGCACGTGACTGTAGCTTTTATTGTCCAGTCATGTCTTGACGCCTACCGTAATCAGTGACCAACACGTCATCGTTCTTATCCATTAGTCGGTTACCGGGTGTATCATGTAGAGCGGCCCATGTTCAAAATAATTGGGCCCCCAATTATTAGGCCCAACTCTAAGTAGTAAGTATACAATTTTAAATTTATTTTTTATTTTAAAAATTTTTAATAATACAGCCATGGTTGAACAATCCAGACAAATTATTTGGACCAGAGTCTACAAGTGTAGACCCTGGTCCAAAAATATCTATACCTGCAGTTGATAATTTCTGTACATGTAATTATCATATTATGTGAAAACAATTATCAACTCAGATTCTGTGCAGTTGATAGTTTCTGTACCAGTAACTATCATAATATGTGTCAGCAATTATCAAATTATTTGTTTATATATACAACTGTTAGCAGTAGATACAAAATGTATTAATGGAAGGTACAAAATTTTGTATTAGGGTTCACAATGCAATCCGTTGTTTTAAAGAATTTACAATTGCATCTAAAGTATGTATACACTTCAAAATTCTGGGACAACTACAAGTCTATAAATTTCATATCACAGCTAAACACTATACAACAAAACAATAAAAAAACTACAGATTATGGCGCTAGAAAATCTGAAAAAATGGAACTACTGGTTGTTGGTTTCATGACTTTCATCTGTATGTGTATCATCCGTGGGGTTGCATTCGACTGCAGTGCGATTTGCAGAATCTGGAGTAAGCTGGGAGTCGGGTTCAGTCTTTCGTGGTTGCAGCCCTGCAAACCGCGCAAGATCTATCCATTGCTGCACGAGATGAGAAGTGAAGTAAGTATCAATTGATTCAATTCTAAGGCGAAGAGGATCGGAGCATGAATGTGAGGTTTCTTTCTATCTGGGAAAGTTTTAAGTTAATGAAGCATGATAAACACTGGAAATTGGCAAAAGAGTTAAAGAAGATGACATTGTTGTATCTAACCTGGGTGCCCCAGTATGAGTTGATCGTACGAGCAACAAAAGACAGCATATTTACGAGTAATGTCTGGTCGGAGAATTGGTCAGAAATCCGGTGCTCTATGATTCCTGCAATAATCTGCAGTACAGAAAGAAGACAGTTTCATCAGTAATTCTGTGGCGATTAGATTTCAAGGAGACACGTTTACATGTTCTAAAGTTCGAGTTCAGTTTTGAAACTATAAGCCTGAGAGGGATCCAAAAACATAAGCAGAGATAACGGCAAAAAAGTAACATTAATTACCTGATACCGAAGATTTGCTGATGTTCCAAGAAAGCCTCCATACACGAGCGCTGTTTTCAGAACGGGAGATCTTTTGTTTTGTTGCGTCTTATTAGCAAGATTCGGGTTTATTATCTTACGCATTCCGAACAAGATATTGGAAGAAGTCACTGCTCCGATACTTGAAATGAATCCAACGCTAGCGAGTTTAAGACCGCCAACAATGACCGATGCAACTCGGTGGCTCAATCCCCAGTCCTTCCCTGCAATGCTTTTTTGAAACGCATTATCCGGGATGGAACCGAGGAGACCCTTTAACGCTTCGATGCTTTCGGGCATGTTAGCATCGCTGGCTGCAGGTAGGAAAGAAATCGTGGGGGCGGGAAGCCACACCGTAAAGAAGTCCACGACAGTTCCTCTCACGGTATCTGTTATCACATAGTCAATCTCTTCCAAGAATTTTTCTTTACGCTTTTCATACTGTGCTAAGAGCGTGGTTGTTATCGATATAGCTTCTTCAATAGCTAATCGATTCAGAAATTTGGGATCTGCCAACAATCGCTCTCTAAAACCCTGCACCATCAAAAGGCAAGGTTTTACCAAGTTTGCATACCCGTTATAACCAGTGTTGCAAAAATCACGCCTAAGCACCGATTAATCGACGCCTAGGCGCTGGCTGGCCGCCTAGCATATCACCATAATCAATGGTCTAGGCACCGACTAGGTCGCCTAGTCAGCCGATTAGCTATAGTTCCCTTCTTTTTTAAATAGGTTATTTCACTCAAAAGCAAAATAACCCTAAATTGTTCAAACTCTAGATGTGCCGATAAATCACCGCCTAGGCGCCCCGAGCGCCCAAGGAGTGCCTAGCGAATTTTTCAACCATGGTTAGAACAAGAGAAATAGTATGGAAGCGGGGTTACTGAATGAGTATCGAAGAATATGCTAAAACCGGGCACCAAGTACCTGAAAACCCTTCGTTAAGTCTGAAATAACAGGGTATTGCTCAAGATCGAAAAAGTTCTGCAGCACTTCCGGTGATACCAGACCGAGATCTAGTCCTTGTTGGAGGTCCTGGCCAATATAAAACGCCATTGGCTCGATGAGATGATTCGAGCAAAGCTCGGTTTCAGAAAAATTGTCAATCGCAAGCATATGCTTCCACGAGAGCAAAACTACTTACAATACAAATAAATCAACAAAAGAAAGAGACGTTACCTTGGGTAAGGCGTCTCTCCTCCTCCCCGCTGCATTCATCACCCGAGCAATTTCAGCACGATCATAACAGTTCCTACTACAAGGTCGAGCTGCAGAGTACCACAGAAAATCAGCAACAGGCACTTCTCCCTCTCTCCTTATTTCTTGTCTCTCGGGATCCAGTAACACGACAACTTGATTTTTCTTTTGCACCTTCCTCGAAATCCTGGCGGGCAGCCCAGACCCCCTATATCCATAAGTAACGTGGGTTGCACCCGTGATAACTAAAAGCAAACCCGCACTTCCATCGTCTTCCATGGCTTGTAATATAATCTGAGACATATTGTACTCCTCAACGACTCTCGCCTGTGCAGAAAGATACGATCTTGGTCCAAACAGAGCAGACGTATGCGGCAAATTCACATCAATAGACGATCTGTGAGACCTCGGAGTAAACCCCGAGATGAAGCCTGAACCAGCAGGAGGAGAATACTTGTCCCGATCGGATTTAGAAAGCCCTCGAATACCTAATGCTTGCACTGTTCGTTGCACCTAGTCAGAGAAGCTTATCAAACAAATATAACTCCACACACCTAATACGAGAATGCAAACATATGATGCAAAAGAACAACCTTTACATACATCAATACGAGTTAAGGAACCTATAATAACTTTCTGCTATGTTGGTTGTTCATGAATGTTCTACCACAGACAAATATACTCGCATAAATGCATACTAATCATTTGAATACCTCGAGGGGTAAACCGCAGGCAATTAGGCGCACTCCATTGTCATTGCAGTAAGATAACAGAGGTTCATACTCCTGCCATCGTTGAGATGGCCAATGTGTTACAAAAGACTTTAAGGTTTCTCCATCAATACTGCCATGAAATAGAAAAAGTTTCAATTTTTAGCAGTTTTTGTGCACCTTATAAACACGCCTTTTGAGTCTTAACCCTATCTAGCGAAAACCAGTTTAGATTGTCCATAACTAACCCGCTCAAATCAAGGTTCAACACTCCCAATTTACAGTAGTTCTAAGCATCAGAAATAAGATTTTGCAGCTAAGAAGGTGAGTTTTGGGATGAAAGATTGGACCTTTTAGCCATGAATTGATTGAGTTGTTCTTGAAGATCACAGGGAAAAGCTTCTAAAGCCAAAGAAATTGGCCTTTCTGCTTCAGCACATCTCTTCCTTAAACTCTTCACAATCTCAAGCTCCAATTCCTTGTCGTCGCGGGTAGGGACTTGCTCGGCTTCTCCCAGGTACACAATCCGAGCACCCATAAGCTTTTCCCACACTCTACTCTTGTCCTTCCCCACCGCCAGCGGCTCTCCGATCGCCGTCGCGTCGTAAACCCTCGAATTTATCACCTCCTCTTTCTTCTCCTCCGCCTTCTCCGCTTGAGCAGGCGCCGGATCTGGAACCTCCGTCGCCGTCGCCGTCGCGGGGGCGCTCTCCGGGGGATCATCGTCGGCTCTCGCCACTGCCGTCCGGAGCACGCTAGCTCCGAGCGCGATTAATGAGGTGACGAGCACGTCTCGCCTCTTCGTGCCGCGAACGGCTCCCCCATTCTCGGCTGGGCTTTGACCGCAGCGGACGGAGAAGCTGAGGTGGCACGGGAACTTTCGCCGGCGACGATTTCCCGGTGGGAAATTGAGACGGCGGTTGACGTGGAGTGATCTGAAAGTAAAGCACTCCATTTCCAGATTCGGGTGAGATGAGAAGAGGTGATTGGAGAGCAGTAGCCGCTACATGGTCAGCGCCGACGACCAATCCATCTTCAATCTTAGCCTTCAAATTTTTCCTGAACAAAACATCATCGTCACCGATCAGTTGCCTAGAGATAAACGTCATCTTCATGTTGAGTTGCTGACGCGTCGCCATGTCGGATATACCCAAATATGACCCAAAAATAAGAACATATGTTACAATCTACTCAAGTTGATCAAACAATTGAATAGTTATCACAATATTTCAAGTTTGATTCCTTGTAAGAACTAATGCAACTTACACTGATTTACTTCCTTGTCAGCTAAGATTGTAAGACTGACTTCACAAAAAACACACATTCAAATAACGAATATAAATTTTCTCATAAATTAAAAAAAAAAACAAAAAATTATTGATTAGGGTCACATGACATACATCATCCAGAGCGCATATTAAATACCGGTCAAGGTTGAAAAAATCGCTAGGCGCCCTCTAGGCGCCTAGAGCGCCTAGGCAATCGGCGCCTAAGCTCGATTTTTACAACACTGTCTAACGGTGCAAACTTTCACTACGTAATCCCATATCCAATTATAAGAAAGGGTTGTTTGTGAACATCATATTCACAATAATCTTGTTTGATAATTAGCAATTAACGCATAAAAGATAACATTTTGTTAGTAGTTTCGAAGTTAACTAAATACCTCGGCTAGCAAGTAAAGTGGGAATTGGAGAGGTTTCTCCCAATATAAATATGGGATGACAAAGGTTTGTTTGTGTGAAACATCATATTAACAACAACAACAATCATGTTTGATAATTAGCGATTACCATATAACAAAAAACAAGTTGTTAGCAGTTTTAATTTCAAGTCAGAAACATAAACAAGCAACCAAAGTGGGGAGAGCTCTCCCCCATTATGAACTTAGGTGAATGTGGAGAGTATAGGCCTCAGATCAAGAGAGGTCTCCATCATATATCAGATGATGTTGAGGTCTCTTGCAATGATTTTGGCCAGTTTGTAAAGGAGTTAGCAGCAAAGCTTTTAAACACTCTTGTTGTCTTGTGACTTGGAAGGCAGCAAAAGGGGACTCTTTGGTCGTATGAATCAGTTTAAGACATTAATACTTTACTTGTGGTTGTACAGTGGAATCATTGTCTTTCATAGCAACATAGCCTCATATTCTGACAAATATATATTATTATTCATTGTCTTCTACAACAATAGTATAGATTTAAATGTGTATGTCACAATTTAACTAATTAACCAATTTTGGAAGATATCGTTAGGATCGCGATCTCATATTTTATGTATTTTTTTTTTAATTCTCTTTTCTCATAGTATTTTAATTAGTGCACGTTCTTAAATAATGATGACGGGATCCTTCAAATTTGGGTCTCTTCAAATTCAACACATCCAGCTTAGGTTATAAAAATGTTGTCATCAGCACATTAATGACAAAACTAGGTTTAGATGACAAAACCATGGAGTTCAAAATGAAATGACAGTGACAAAGTAGGAAACATGGCCCCACCGGAATCCAGTTAAAGGTGGCCCCACACGAGAGAGGTAGCCGTTGTAGGGGAGTGGGAAGGAGCGGCCAACAACGTAAAAACGCCTGACTTTCCAAACCCCAAAGCATTTGTTGTGTATTACAGCATAGTACCTTAACACACACACACAACATGGACTCATGGCAGATCCAGAAAACTAGCCGTTAGGCCTTTTGCACAACTGACAGTTTCCATGTCCCAAAACGACTTAAAAAAGGGAGAAAAAAGATCAGAGAGAAAGAAGGGAAAAGATTCCACCGTTTTAGCTCTATTTGTTTCTGTTCACGTGTCCCTTCACAGGACCCTCACTCCCCCTCTAGCTCCTCCCCCCTCACTCACCTCCCCACTACAAAACCTTGCTCACATTTCAAACTGTTTGTGTAGTAGTACTTCAGAGTTCAGACCCTTTCTTGTTCTTAGTGTCTTCTTTCTTTTTTGAATTTTGAGTGTCATGGAAGCTGAAAGGAGCAGTCTTGGAGGTTTTTGCAGGTGCCCATTGGAGTCTGTGAGGCAAGAAGGAGGTGGATGGGGTGATGGGATGAAGAAATGGAGGAAGATTGAAGGTGTCCATGGGGGTTTTCAGTTGAGGAGGTTGAAAAGGTGCAGTCTTTATTATTATGCCCAGTTCTTGTTTCTGTTTCTGCTGCAAATTTGTGGGGGTTATTTGGTTTCAAGTCAGGGTTGGGATGGTGTGATTATCACCCAGGCTGATTTTCAGGCACTGCAAGCCTTCAAGCAGGGGTTGGTTGATCCAAAAGGGTTCTTGAAAAGCTGGAATGATAGTGGGGTTGGGGCTTGTTCTGGGGATTGGGTAGGGATTAAGTGTGCTCAAGGTCAAGTGATTGTGATTCAGCTGCCATGGAAAGGGCTGGGTGGTAAGATTACTGACAAGATTGGTCAGTTTCAGGCTCTCAGAAAACTCAGCCTCCATGATAATGTGATTGCTGGTTCAATCCCTACAACTATGGGGCTTCTCCCTAACCTCAGAGGTGTTCAGCTCTTCAATAACAGGTTTACAGGTTCTATTCCTGCTTCACTTGCCTTCTGTAGAATGCTTCAAACACTTGATCTTAGTAACAATTCATTTTCTGGGTCAATCCCAGATAGTTTAGTGAATTCAACTAAGCTCTTTAGGCTTAATGTTAGCTATAATTCTTTGTCTGGTTCAATCCCCATAACCCTCACTCAATCCCCCTCCATTATCTTTCTTGATCTCAAGAACAATAACCTCTCTGGCCCTATCCCTGATTCCTGGGGTGGGAATAGCCTTTCTCAGCTTAAGTTCTTGTCACTTGATCACAATTCTTTCTCTGGAACCATTCCTGCTTCCATAGGCAAGCTTAATGAGCTTCAAGACCTTTCATTTAGTCATAACCATTTGAGTGGTTTTATCCCAAATGATATTGCAAAGCTTTCTAGGCTCAGAACACTCGATCTTTCGTATAATTCGATTAATGGGAGCTTTCTTGAAAGCCTCTCGAATCTGTCATCTCTGGAGGTGTTGAAGTTGGAGAGCAACCAATTGGGTGATCAAATCCCAGGCTCTATAGATAGGTTGCAGAAGTTGTCTGTTCTGAGTTTGCAGAACAACAGATTTGGTGGTGAAATTCCAGCTACAATTGGGAATATTTCCACCCTTACAGAACTAGATTTTTCCCAGAACAATTTCAGTGGAGAAATCCCAGAATCCCTTGATGATCTACCCAACCTTAATCTCTTCAATGTCTCCTACAACACCTTTCTGGCCGGGTTCCTACCCGCCTTTCTCAGACGTTCAATTCAAGTGCCTTTGCTGGTAATCTCCAGCTCTGTGGCTACAGCCCTTCGACCCCGTGTCCTATAACGCCAGCTCCTGCTACCCCGGAAGCTCCATCGCCCCCCGAAACTCCACAAAACCACAGTCATAACCTCGGTACTAAAGACATTATTCTCATTGCAGCAGGAGCACTCCTTGTAATCCTGCTCTCCTTTGTTGCATTCTCATATGTTGCTTAGTCAAGAAACGAGCCGCTTCTAAGGCAGAAAAGGACGGTCGGGGGCTGCTGCCTCGTCGGGTAGGGGAGAAAAAGGCGTTCCACCGACTGCTGGGGAAGTCGAAGCAGCAGGAGAAACAGGAGGAAAGCTAGTCCATTTCGATGGCCCAATGGTGTTTGCTGCAGATGATCTTCTATGTGCCACTGCAGAGATAATGGGGAAGAGTACTTATGGAACAGGTGTACAAAGCCACTTTGGAAGATGGCAATCAAGTTGCAGTGAAGAGATTGAGGGAGAAGATCACGAAAGGGCAACGAGAATTCGAGAGTGAAGTCAATATTCTTGGGAAAATCAGGCATCCTAACCTTCTAGCCTTGAGAGCTTATTACTTAGGTCCCAAAGGAGAGAAACTTCTGGTTTTCGACTACATGGCTAAAGGGAGCCTCACAACTTATCTTCATGGTAAGCTAAATTTTCTAACTTTTTTTTTATGTTGAATCTGTTGGAAATTGGAATATGATTCCTGATCATTTCTGTTGTTTAGCTGCAGCTCGAGGCCCCGATACAACAGTAGATTGGCCGACAAGAATGAGAATAGCGAAAGGGATTGCTCGGGGATTGCTCTATCTCCACACGAATGCGAATATAATTCATGGAAATCTAACATCCAGCAACGTCTTTGCTAGACGAAACCACCACTGCAAAGATTGCAGACTATGGCCTCTCGCGCCTGATGACTGCTGCTGCGAATGCAAACGTGATTGCACTGCAGGGGCGTTTAGGATATCGTGCACCCGAGCTTTCGAGCTCAAGAAGGCCAATACGAAGACGGATGTTTATAGCCTCGGAGTCATCATCCTGGAGCTCCTAACCGGAAGTCACCCGGGGAGGCAATGAATGGGGTGGACTTGCCTCAATGGGTTGCCTCGATTGTGAAAGAGGAGTGGACTAATGAAGTTTTCGATTTGGAGCTCTATGAGGGATGCTTCAACGATTGGCGATGAACTGTTGAACACGTTGAAACCTCGCCCTGCATTGCGTGGACCCTTCGCCTTCGGCTCGCCCTGAAGTTCACCTAGTTCTTCAACAACTCGAAGAAATTAAACCCGAAACTGCATCCAGTTCGGGCGACGATGGTGCAGCAGCAGCAGCAGCAGCAGCTCCTACAAGTGATTAGAGGCCAATACTATTCTTTCATTCTTGAATTTTTTGTGTTGTTCTTTTCTCTAGTACTTTGCTGTGTGTACATATGTGTGTGATTCTTTTGAAGGTTAAACAGAAATGGAATCCTACCACATTCCATGTCTTCTATAATAGGATGAAGCTTTTCTCTTGTCATAAAAACAGTTTAGCATTTCAGTTAATTGTTTATGCAAGTATGATTAAACCGAGCCAAGTTGGCCAGACTGTTGACTCCAAGCCGGAGCGGCCTATTAACCTTCACTGGATAAATTCCGTCTTGTGACCAATCATAACTGACCCGACTCAAACCGAGCCAAGTTGGCCAGACTGTTGAACTCCAAGCCAGAGCGGCCTATTAACTGTTTACTGGGTAAATTCTGTCTTGTGACTAATTATACTGACCGACTCAAACCAAGAAGGCCAATAGACCGCTCCCACCTGGAGTCAAACTTGTAACATTATGGTTACCAAACCAATGTCTGACCAACTTGGTTGGCTTTTTTTCTTCTTCCTTAAACATGTTCATACTATACCATTGTTTGATTCTTGAAAAACAGGAATTGCAGACATTAGAGGAGCCTCCTGCAGATCTTCCAGTTTGGTATTAGAGCCATTGTGGGCCGGGTCTATTAAATGTGGAATTGAATGGGCCTATAGGATATAGCACAGGCCCACATAAAATTCCGAATCTGGTAACAAAAGAAGCAGGAAGCATTATTATGCAATAATAAATGATTGAGTATTGACTATGGTTGGGTCACACCACCGTGGGTCCCACACCCTATGCAGAAGGAAAGAAAAAGTGTCCGTGCAAAAGAGCCAACTGATTAGGTAAAACATGATTTTCGTATAAAATTTACGAGTTTAATTTTTGTTAATATTTTTTTACTGCGTTCTTCGCATATATTTTTTACCAGTATGATTTATTATAAAATAGTATCTATTCTATATTTTTAAAAACATTTTCAACTTAAAAAATTTAAATTCTTTATCATTGAAGTTTGAATCTATGATCATTCAAAAAATAATATAGATATCATCATAATCACTAGTAGTTTGTAAAAGTTATTTTACATAAAATAAATTTACCTCCTATATATATAGTATACTATATTATATAGTATTATATATATATATAACTATATATATATATATATATACTAGTATAGTATATATATATATGTAATGATTGAAATTGGTAAAAAAATAAATAAATAAATAAAAAATGTCAGAGTGACGGAAAGCCGCTTTAAATGTGTTGTAACAAGGTCTTAACTGCAAGTGGAGTAGAAAATGTGTTCAAGTGGTACGCAATCGTGTGCATGTGACTACACCCATCTTCTCGTACGGCTCCTCCGACATTTACTCGGTTTAGTAACTTCTTTGTCCCCTTGCCCCGCTTCACTTCTTTACCCGTCGGATCCACGTCAATCCCAGTGCTTTATTTATTTTTTTGTTTATAATAAACATTATTATTATATTATTTACAATAAAAAAAAGGTGGTCAATATTTTGTAAATAGTTACAAGTCAATGTTTATTCTATTTCGCGATGTTTAATTTTCATAAACTTATAAATATTTTATCAGTGTAAAATGGTTTGGTCTATCCACCAAAGATGTATTAATAAATGTGACACATTATAATTTTGAACACATCAAAAGGTGTTATGTCAGTTCGTAACGGATATAATTTGATTATTTCATATCTTAATTTTATGTTTAATGAATTTAGTGCGAATTAATAATATCTAGATTATTATGTTCACAATTCAAAGGTCTTTTTATTCAGGTACTATTACATTATATTAACAATGCAGTACGAAGACGATTTTGAGTATTAACTCAATATAACACCATTCAATCAACCTTCCATGTACAAAAAAATTGTTTGGGCTCCTAACAATTTGTTATTAGTTCACTTAGTAATATCATATCCACCATGTCTTCATCTTAAATGAATAAATTTACTTCGATTAAAGTGGTATGATTATTTAAAGCAAAAATAGTCAAACAAATTCTATTATTTTTTTAAAGTGTATATCCAACAAAGCATTTCAAGAATACAACAACATATTAAATCTAAGGAAAAGGATTAAAACAAGCAATTAAAATTTTATACAAAAGTGTAATTAAAATCATGAACTTTAAAAAAAATGCAATTAAATACTTGAACTTATCAAAATAAGTCAATTAAATCATGTTTGTCAGTAACCGGTAACCATAATAGTTAGTGGGTAAAAATTATTGTCGTTGATCATCGTTAAGTTTGCCGTCATTGACTACTTGTTCACCATTGACGCCGCCATTAAATCAACGACCGGTCGTCGAATGGTCGCCTTTCTTAAGAAGAGAAGGTGACCAATGTGGCTTCTGCCACTGGAAGGACCAAGCCAGATAGTTGCTACCGTCAAGGACAAGCGCAGTAAACTCACGTTTGGCAATGGAAGACATGATCGTTCCTCGAAGAGTATGACTGCGATTCGTGCTGATAACATATTTCGTAAGTTTTGCCTACTTTGCTCTTACTTCCGGGATGGTAACACAAATGATCAAAATAGTTATATGCAAAAGCAAATGCAGAGATAATATGAAGAAAGTTGGTGAGAGAACTATCATGTCATGTAGTTAGCTAATCGGGGTAAAAGATATCAAACTTGTACATGTTATGGAGCAAATTTTTGTATTTGTCAACAAATTGTAATTTAAGTTGCTTTTTTTTTTTTTATAAATAAGCATTGAAATATGTGAAATTTGCTTTTTTTAGAAAAAACGGGGTGTAGAGTTTCTTCTCTGATTATATAAGCAACTTAGAGCTTTTGGTCGATTTGTGGAAAGTATTTTGGCTAGGTTTACAAGTTTTATTAAGAAATTTACTTCTTTATCCTTGGAATTAACTTTGTCAACACACACTAGCGTCAGGGGCCAAACTCGCCACTTCGCTCATAAATGAGGGACTAAACTCGAATACGGCCATAACTTAGGGACTGAGTCAGAATTTGGTTATAACTCAGGGACTGAAGATGTAATTTTTTTTTTTTTTTGTCGGAGCACCTCTCAGTTTTTAATTAAAAAAGGGATAA
>VALG01005901.1:29376-66915 GCA_009835305.1 Ipomoea purpurea
TATAGTTCATAAATTCTTTATCAATAACATATAAAATATGATAATAATGATTCTTTGTTCTTAAGAACAATATAATTGCCTATTAACTCCTTTTTTGATTTTCACGTTTGTCATTGCTCGCCCTACCACCAGTACACCTTTGATTTAAATGATATTAACATAATTTATTTTCGAATAACCATCCACCAACAATCATTCGATTATTCATCAACATAATATCCTACTTAAATAATATAACAATATACATAACCACAATATTCACCAACAATAAATTCTTAACATCCAAACAATTCATTCAATCCATCAACAATAATAGATCTTGACTTGTAACTAGGAACAATATGCACAAGATATAAACTAACAAGTCATAAGTCTTTAACTAATTTCAACATCTAACACAAAAATATTATTACCTATGTCATAGATTGCTTTAGTCGGTCTCTAAGTTCATGAAATTCTCAGCAAGTCTTTGGCTACCTATGCTTGTAACAAATAGGGGTTGTAGACCCTTGAGATCGCCATCAGATTCTATTGCATTTCCAAATATAATGTACACAGAACTGCGTGAAGGGAAATTGAGTCATGCAATTCTTCTTTAAATAGCTAATGCTTCTAAGCATAGTATATAATGCTATAAGAGTGTCAATATAATAAGTAGACTAGTACAGACATAGTGCATATCGCTCTTGATCGAGATACCAATCTAATGCTTGGACGCATAATGTGGAAGACGCAGATTGAAGCAACTGTGTACCAAAGTGAAATCAGATCCGCACATGCCAAAGTTGAAAAATTTGTACCAACAATATGAATATGATATATCGTTGTCATGCCGGTCTAACCTACTACCAACCCATGTATCACGTCTTATTGCTATCATCAGAATAAACCTATATATAACTCCCGCATCGTTTCAATAATATCTGAGGCATATATGAATATACATATTAGTAAACAAGATTGATGCCTACACTTCCAACCGCTAAGATATCGTCTAGTCCCATATATAGTAAGTTACCACTAACACTCCTAGCATTATTAAAATCTATGGCAGACTCAACGCGCTTAATCGATGCATTACATTTGAGAAAGGTCTAATGGTGAGCCATAAAGTAATCACAATATACCAAAAACTTGTGTACTTATTCGCCATTGTGCACAGAGCTTGTTAGTCCTTTTTCCCAGTAAAATATATCTCCGTGCTGCACAACCCCGCTCCAAACGTTTGACGATATTCTCTATTCATGCATTGACCTGGCGCCCTCGCCGCAGTGCGGTTTGTGCGGATGAGAAGTAGGGTCTCTTGTACTTTGGGTCATTGCTTAAATCAGAACCGGTTCACATGAGCCCAAAAGCTTTGGGGCTCGGTTCTGATTCTGACTAACCCAGCTTAAACTGCAAAAGCTAAATTTTATAAAATCAAATGGAACATATCGTGGTCCTGAATTCCTTAGATACTGTATATTCTCCTTGGCATCTTAGTGTCAATATTTGAAAGGCTTTGTTGAACTCGGTATAGTCTTCGGCCTTAAAAGAGTTATCGGCCTGGAGATTGTTGCTGTGCATCTAAAGTAGGGGTTATGCCGCTCCGCTATGTATGTAGCATTATGTGCTCTTCGGCTGGCGCGATTATTCGAAATGTCGGGTCCACCACAGAAACTCCTCCTGTGCTAAAGGGTGTGTGTGTTTAGTGTGTGTCCTAGCGGGTGGGTGCTATGTGATGTATTATGTGAGACTTATAGGTGGCGCTGGAGTTTTTATGGTACTTAATGTGGAGAACAGAGTTTTGTCCGATTCTACTAAAACTTAAGGTGCGTGAAACTTTTGTTCTTAATTGTGTGGTTTTGTGTTTGGGTGCGTAAGGTCTGTGTTTAATGTCTGCCGTGGCGTTGTGCCTGAATAAGATTACAGAGGGCCTATTTTGTGGATAATGCCCTTCTTCAAGTGCGCGCGTGTCGTGTTATATACGGCTTTTCTCAGGATAAGAATGTTGCCTTTGTAGTAATGTGTGTCGCTTTACGAGTGGCTGTTGTTTGCTGGTGTACATATGTGAAGTTTGATTTGATGTCGTATTGTACGAGGAGGCTGTGTTATCACACGTTTAACCGCGTAGACGTGGATTTTGAACCTGGTGTATTAAGTGCACCACTGATCATCAGTCCTCAGATGAGTCTTATCGGAGTCGTGCGTCAGAGACAGCTATTGCCTCGGCTCCGCACATCTCTGTAGCAGAGATGTGGTGTCATTCACGCACCCTTGATCCTTCCTATTGGTGAATGAAAGAAAATTATTGAGTAATAAATTATCTAAGCTGATCTTTTTAGCCCTAAGCACGGCAAAATCTATTTAGGCATGCTGAACCACCTCAACTCTGGTCAAAAGAAGCTTCCCGTGAACAACACCATTGACGTCGGCGAAGCAGAGATGAGACATGGTGGGCCCGGTGTTTCTAGTTTGATTCATCTTGTCTACTTCAGCTACTATTAAACTACTTTAAAATGTTTCCATGCACAAGATTGAAGATAATCGGTGACATGGCGTCACCTTGGCGAATGCCTCTCCCCGGTTTGAAAGGGTCAAGCCTCTCTCCATTCCAAATAATTGACGAAACTAGAAAGAACCGGATACAAGTCATGATGATTTCCTCGCATTCACGAACTAAACCCCGCCCATATCAAGAGATCTTTGAATGTAATTCTCAGTCAAGCGCGGTTCATTTATGCAATCTCGAGATCAGTTGATGAGAGTTGAGCACGTGTATACTACCTTTCTTACCCCGTTTTGGATCGCATGGTATGAATCACCTCCCTGGTACGACTATTATCACGTAATGCTAGATAATCATGTCCGTCTCGCCGGGACGTATAGAAACTTCTGAACTAAAGCTCAACGAGTGTTTCTACCGTAAACATAAACTTCAACGGTGTTCGTATAAGGGTATCAGTACCCTTTGTGATGATCTTGTAGCTAACATTGCATGCCTGCACGATATGGCGGATATCTCGCTTACAGATAAATCTCTCCTCAGGAATCTCTCTATATGACTTATGAGGATGAGCGGCCACCAGGGTGTCTGCTCCAATCATTCAAACTCGCTCTTCCGTGTGAACTGGTTGTTCCCACTAAAACGGTTAATAAGCCAATCAGTATACTCAAGTCTATATAAACACATGATAATATCGGTCCCGACAAGTTCAGTCCCCAAAAATGCTGATCGACTATGGACACATGATCCTGATATGGCTCATTTTATTGCGTCCAGGTGGTGGACACGTTACAGATCTTTCGATAATATACGAGATTGGCCTATAGATCGTGGAGACTTCCTCCTTTAGAAACATATGACGGTTTTTGAGACATTACTTCTAGACACATCATATACTAGATGCAGGGGAAATGTTGGGGCATTCCAGAGTGTATCCTCCAAATCATTCCATAATAACTGACATCCAATAGATAAAAAGGTTATACATGAAATAATTCTCCGTGATCATTAAATTATCGAAGTCCAAGTTAGCTATTTTTGCCTCTCAGAAAACCACAGCGCTCGTATATCATCGTTTACAAGTAGAACTGTACCAACGAGATATGACTATCATGATTGTATTCATGCTATTCGAAGGTTAGAGCTTTTTTGAGGAAAGAATATACCCAAAGCTCGAGAGTTTTCAGATTCTCGAAGTGATCCACTCTTCCGGGCTGATCGTAGATTATCACACATCAAACTTCTCTCTGACTAACCAAATTAGTCCTCGCCATTTATCTGCCCTTACGCTTATCCTTGTTCCAGTTCATGAGCAGTACCCATCTAATTAACACAATCAGCTAACAGCAACAACTATCAATAAAAGCCATTTTACCTAAACAAGGCCTAAGAGTTCATCAAATAAAGGGTGTGAGCATATGAGGGATAAGATAGGGTCTTGTTGTTGCATTCCCAATTAGGACATTCTCAGTTTTAAACATGCAGCTTAGCAGATCTCAACTCCAAATATCAGGACCGATTTTCCTAGATTTTTTGTGGTCCTGTTCTTGTAAATGAATGAGGGCCACTACCAAAAGTCTAATTTTTAAAAATCAAGCAAGAGAAAGACCATCCGACAATAAGAGTATAAATTTCTTCTTCGCCAGAAAAAGGCAAGAATTTCCAGATGTAGCGAAGCGCTATATACATCTCTCAACAGGATCGGAGCATAGCGACGGAACAGCGAGGGGAGATTCGAGAAAACCAATGTAGAGAGATATGTTGCTTCCGCCTAAGCTGTAGATATAACGATCGCCATACTGTCAGAAGAGAGAACATTTCCATCAAGCACCTTATCTGCTCTAACATGCTGAGAAAAGACAGTTCTCTATTAGAGGAGGCAATTAAATTAGTGTGACTTTTTTGTATCAGTAGATGGTCGTAAATTATGATGTGTGATATGTACAAACCGATCCCGAGGATGAGGCCTGCGCATCACTTCGTAGGACAACAAAAAACAGCAGAAGTCTTCTTCCTACACATAGCTGCTACAACTACTAGAGATCTCACATAAACAATTATACCGCGATAATAATTTGAAAACTGATCGGTAACTCCAATCTCTACACATGTGTGAAATATCCTGTATGACTCTCTCTCTCGGATAAGCAACTAGAGAGTGAGTTTGGTTTTTGATCTTGGTATTATCCTACATAACGCTGGAAACTGTTTCGTAAATATGCAGGAGTATAGATATATTTAATATTGTTTAACCTTTTTAACCTATAAGAGAATTTTTGTGGGCGCTCTGTTGAGACTGATGGTTGTAGAGGATCACTCGCTTGGACAGACAAAAAAATTCCCCCTGCCTACAGAATAGCCGGACCACGTATTGGGAAGTTTTTTTCACCGTGCCAAGAATATTTTATTCAAAGGTAGAGATCACTCGACGATCAGCAGCGATAGGTCCCTCGACATTCAACTGCATAAATATCGTAAATTATAAAAGGCCCCCTCAGATACCAGCATGGTCATACTTTATATTCAGGCAGGGTTCTACAGAATCATTATCGGTTCATGCAATAAGAAGGTAAGCTATTTTTTAATGTACTAAAAAATTATATTTAATAGTATTATAAAATTTAATGTATTTTTATACTTAAATAATTATAATAAATGATGATACTTTTTTTATTTTTCGCAACAAAAAAAAATAATATACTTTTTATTTTATGATCACCTAACTGTTTGGACCATGGTCTACTTAAATAATGATTGATCAATCGTTATACATGCACCGGAGCGCGCATAGCATTGTGCGTCCTGCGCCTTCCAACAACGACGTATGTTTTTGGTAAGTTATGTACGGGAGTTGAGCGATTGTGGTATTGTGTTACAATTATTGTATTGTTTATACAATTATGTGACATTTTTTATACAATCATGTATATCTTTTTTATAAATTATGTTACATCCAAAACAGGAAATTTATGTATATTATGTTAAGAGTTGATGTTTATTATTTTAAAAGTTTATGTATATTATGTATTATGTTTAGATTATATGTATTATCTTTTTTTAAAAAAAGTGTGTGTATTTTGTTATACAATTATGTACATTCATGTATACAATTATGTGTATTCTAGTATAACATTATGTATATTTTTAAACATGAATTTTTTTTTTTAAGAAAAATTAACTGCCAAACACTGAGTACGCGGAATTTAAAAAAAAATAAAAAATTGAAACGACTTCGTTTTTTTTCTGGGCACACAATGCAACGCGTACCGTGATGTAGGATATAAATTGTTAGGATTGATACAATTTGAGTGTCAAATTTGTTTTAGTCACAGCCATAATTCCCATTGCAAATAAATGGCCCAGCCCAATATTAAACTGGGCTGAAGTACGTCCTCGTTTTAGTTTTTTTTAGAAGGAAATGTTTGGATAGTTATGTTGTGTAAACATGGTGCACACGGTTGCAAAATGATATCGTTTTGATTAAAAATGCGCGTCTCATTTAAAAGAAAATTAGTTTTGATTTCCCTTAACAATACTATTGTGGATATATAGTTATGAATTTGTGGATATATAGTTATGAATTTATGGATATTTAGTTCATTCATTCTGGATTTTTTGTTATTCATTTACTGTGAATATATAGTTATGAATTTGTGGATATATAGTTATGAACTTGTGGATATATAACTCAAATTATGCACACAAAAATCATGTCAGGAATCGAACTGATTTTCTTTTTTTATTTTAAAAAGTGGGACGCTACTTTTTAGTCCAAACGAACATCGTTTTTTGCAAACCGTGTGCACCATACATATTTGCGAAAAATGTTCACAAATTTGTGGTCTGGTGACATGAAGTAACTCGTTTAAATATAAAACATTATGGATTTGAGTCCCACGAGTGAGTAATTAACTCCAAGAAACGCATAAATATCATCAATTGCAGCATGAATGGGTCATAGGACTCTTTCTGACTTCCTTCCCATTTTATGGCAAGAGGCCATAACAAGAGAAACGGAAATTAGGAAAGGAAAATCAAGAAAATTTATTGAGCCTTTTCATGCTATAGAATGAGAAAAGAATTTGAGTAATTGTTCATCTTCAATTCTTTTTATTTGTGAATTACCACTTTTATCAAGCATTATTTGAATATTTTGATTTTTTATTCTTTATGTTTTTCGGAATGTTATTTTCTATGGAATTATGTTGGGAAACCTCTAGTATATGAATATGGTGAGGTTACCATACTCTCTAATTATCAAGTACATGTTGGCCCTGTTTGATAAATGGTTATTAGCTGTTAACTGATTGGTTCAATTATAGGGTATAACTAGTTGATAACATTAGCTGACTGTAGAAAAATGTTTGATAAATTAGTTTTTAGGTGATAACTATTTTCTATAATTTATTTTCTCAAAAAGTTAATTAAAAAAACTGTTTTGAGCAATTTTTTGAATTTTAGCATTTTAGAGTTACAAAAAGCTAATTAACCAAACATTTATATTGATTTTTTAACCAAGTCAAACAATTATTAATGGTCAAATAAGTCAAAATTGATTGATAGACTAACTATTTTACCAAAGAGGACCGTTATGTCATTTAATTCAATGCTTTGTAAGTTAAAATGTTGAGTGATAGGCTAAGAGTTAAAAGGAACCCGAATAGACAAATTATTGTATGACCCATGGTCCACATAGTGCTATGTGAACATAATAAAATACATTTTTATATACTAAAAAAATATTATTTGTGTACTGAATATACAATATATAAAATAATGTACTTTTAATTCTCAAATAATGTACTTTTCATGATGCAATGTACATTTTTTAATATACTAAAAGTACATTATTTGTGTTACTGAATATACATTATTGGAAAAAGTGTCAAATTGGCCCCCTAAGTCGAGTGGATAGTGCAATTGGGTCCCCTAAGTGAAAAAAACTCCATTCAGGTCCCCTAAACCTATAAAATTGTTCAATTAAGTCCAGGTTACTTGTTTATCAGGTTAAATTCATACGGTGTTAACACGTGTCCTTATTTTATTTTTTATAAATATATTATTTTATAAATTAATTAAAATATAATAATAATTAAAAATTTATTTTTATTAAAAAATTATTTATTATAATTAATTAAAATAATAATAATAATAATTATTATTATTATTAAAAACGAAAAAAAAACAGCCATGTCCGTCTAAGGAAGACGGCCATGGCCGACGAAAAAGACGATGGCCATGGCCGCTTCTAGATCTAGAAAACGGACATGGCTATCTTCTTTCGTCGGCCATAGCTGTTTTTTTAATTATTATTATTATTATTATTATTATTTTTATTAATTTATAATAATAATATTTTTTATAAAAAATAAATTTTTTTAATTATTATTATTATTTTAATTAATTTATAAATAAATAATATTTTCAATAAAAAAATTAAAATAAAGACACATGTCAACACCATATGCATTTAACCTGATAAACAAAGTCAATCTGGACTTAATTGAACAATTTTACAAAGTTTAGGGGACCTGAATGAAGCTTTTTTCACTTAGGGGATCCAATTGCACTATTCCACTCGACTTAAGTGGCCAATTTGACACTTTTTCCTACATTTTTGATAAATATGGTCCGCACAGCTGTGTGGACTATGGTTCACATAATAATGATTGTCCAAAATAAGAGTTGATAAACTACATAAGATTAATTTTGATAATGAATTCATATTCATAGTATTTTTCTAATTACTAAATTGCTCGTCTGCATTCTTCTGTTTGTTAGCGTGATTCTTGAATTTCATTCTTTTCTAGTGGTTTAGTGATTTAGATTTAGTATTTTTTTTTTTCAAATTTTCATAAATCAATTTTGGATTTTCTAATTATTTTATTAAGTTATGAATTGTTCTTCGTGAGGTCGACCCTTATTTATACACACTGATACAATACAATTTGTGCATATATTTACTACTAGTAATATATTACTTGTTTATTTTTAGTATTCATGTTTATTTGTGCATATATTTACCACATGCCATAGAATTGTTTGCTTTCAAATCTTTAGGTGTGAGGGTGAGGCTAGAATTGAAGTGCAAAAATTCGAAAAAATGCATGAAGGAGGGAAGGAATTATTTTGGCAAATTTGTTTGTAATACCTTGTGAACTTGCATTTATCAAGTGTTTAAAATTGTTTTTAAATTGAGAGAAATAAGTTTATTCTTGAGAAAGATGTTGAGGAAGTATGTTGATAAATTGTAATACTCGGAGAATCATTTGTGGTCATTTAAAACTTGAAGAATCACAGCTGATAAACCCTAATACTCGGAGACTATTAGAGATATTAACTCTAATAAGTTTATAATAACTGTACTACATTCTCTCCTTAATCGGCAAAGAATTCAGATAAATGAGAATGATAGCCGACAACTAAAAGAGAAAAAAAATGATTAATATTCAGGGAAAGACGTGTTATAGTTGCACAAAGGCAGGCCATAGGAAAGCAGATAGGCAAATTATGCCCTGGACCCATGTCCACAATGAATTGTGGACACGGGCCCAAAACGACGTCGTTTTTAAAAAAAACGCGTCATTTAGTTAAAAATAAAAATAAAAAAAAAATCGCGCGTGTTTTGGCGTTAACGGCGTTATTTTTTTTTTTTTTATGGATGGTATGTTATCCGTTATGAATTACAGTTATGCCGTTATGAATGTACAGTTATGCCGTTATGAATGTACAGTTATGCAATTATGAAATTATGAACACAAAGTTCTAACATTGTGAACTTACAATTATGAACATTTATAGTGATAAAATTATGACCATGGAGCTTTAAAATTGTTGAATATAGAGCTTTCGAAGATTATGAATGTACAGTTATGGAGTTATGAATGTACAGTTATTGATCGAATTATGAACAAATAGCTCTGACATTATGAACTTACAATTATGAACATATAGTGATAAAATTATGAACACAGAGCTCTAAAATTGTGAACATATAGCTTCGAAAATTATGAATGTACAATTATGGAGTTATGAATGTACAGTTATGGAGTTATGAAGTACATTATGGAGTTATAAATGTACAGTTATAGAGTTATGAATGTACAGTTATGGAGTTATGGAATGTATAATTATTAACCATGATAGTAAAAAAGTAGAACATATACTCCTATACGAAACCAGTCTGAAAAAGAAAAAAAAAAAAAAAAAAAAAAAGAGATAACTGTTTGCCGTTAAGCACTGTTTAGCCTCGTGTCCAACTTAAACTGAACACGGGTCCAGTGCATAACGATTGAAGCAGATATGTACCACCACTGATTAAAAAAATACTCCCATTTTCATTCAACATCAACAATGCTGGAAACATTATTGGTCATTTGCCAAATGAATGCTAAAAAGAAAAAAAAAAAAAAAAAAAAAAAAAAAAAAAAAAATTTCCATCCCAATAACCAGATTCCAGTTCCAAAGAGCAATATGAAATAAATAGAAAGTACAACATAAAAATGAAAATTAGTAAAATAACCACTTAGACCCAACCTAGCTAACAAGTTAATGTCTAGTGAAAGTGTAATTATATTAAAATAATATTGTAGTTGTGTGTAATGAAACTATAGTATATATAAAATGAAATTGAATAACAGTTTCACATATTTGATGTATAATGTCGAATGAAACTGTAGTTTATTGAAATAAATTGTAGTTGTGTTGAAATAAAACTGCAGTGTATATAAAATGAAACTGAAATAACAATTTCACATATTTGAGTGTAAAATAGTGAGTGATCGGCTAAGAGTTAAAACCAACCCAAAATAAGAGTTGATAAACTACATAATAGGGCATCCCCATTAGAGGGATTTTTATTAGGTTTTCAGAGCTCTTTGTCATATGAAGGAGAGAGAGTTTGAGTTCCTCCTGCAAAGACCCAAGATTTTACAGAAATGTGAGACCCACTACAGAAAAGCACATCCGTACCGCCCACGCGTGAAAGTCACAACTGCGCCCAGCGGGCGTGTGCCGCTGGGCGCATATAAGGCGTTGTTCTTTTTTTTTTTTTTTTTCTTTTTTTTTTTCTTTTTTTAAATAAAAATTCAGCTTTGTTTATTTTTATTTTTATTTTTATTTTTCTCTTCGCTTCCATACTTTTTCCTAATCACACTTACAAAACAACTTTAAAAATCACCAAAAAAAAAAAAACCCACTATATATATTTTCTAATTGCCTAAATTGCTTGTCTGCATTCTTCTGTTTGTATAGCTTGATTCTTGAATTCGCATTCCCTTTTAAGTAGTTTAGAAATAAATTTCATAAAATCAATTTTGGATTGTCTAATTATATTTATTAAGTTATGAGTTTTTTCATCGTGAGGTCAACCCCTTAGTTTATACACACTTTTTGTTTTTTTGTAGGACTTATTTTATACACACTGGTACAACACAATTAGTGCATATATTTACTACTAGTAATATATTACGTGTTTTGTAAACAAAATATTATTGTGGACATTATTTATTTATATGATAATAATTGTAACTAATAGAGTAATTACCAAGACTATAATGGTCTAATGGTACCCGGGTTGGACTTTTGTTTGGAAAGGTTATGAGTTTGAGCCTCAGTATAGGCGTTATTGGTTCTTTGGTGTTTTATCTTTCAATTCCTTCTTCCTTTTTTCTTCCCTTTAACAGGGCGTTTAGTTGAAGGGATTTTAAATTTCCTTCCCACTAAATTCCCACCTAATTCCAAAGGTCATTAAATTCCGTAGTTTGGTTGGAGGGAATTGCAATTCCATGGAATTGCAATTCCATGCAATTCCCCCATTTTCATGGAATTAAAATCCCATGACACCCCCTGGTATTTTAATTCCTGGGAATAAAAAAGATAGTGATGAGCAAAATTACCCCTTCTTTTTTTAAGCTACAAATAAATGTCTAACAACAATAATGGTCATTTTTGACCTTTATTACTACTTATTCCTTTCAATTCCATGTAATACAAAACATTGGAATTGAAATTCCCAGTAATTCTATTCTGTCCAACCCAAAACACTGGAATTTTAAATTCTCACTTTATTCCCAGTAATTCAACTTCCTATGGAAATTACAATTCCTTTCCCATATAAATTCCTTTCCCATATAATTCCCCCCCTCCAACCAAACGCCCTGTTACTTGTATTTTTATTTTCAGTTTTCATGTTTATTTTTTAATAGATTTATTATACTTTAATTTAAATTCATTTTTAGTGTACTACTTGAAAATAAACTTGTAAATAATTCACACTAAAATTAGTTACCTTAAGCTCTGAATATATAAGTTTATAAGAGCTGTGCTGCATTCTCTCCTTAAACCGGCAAAAGAATACAGATAAATGGGAATGATAACAGAACCAAAAGACAAAATTAGTTGCACAAAGGCAGGCCATACGAAAGCAGATATGCACAACTGATTAAAAGAATACTCCCATTTTCATTCAACATCAACAATGCTGGAACATGATTGGCATTGCCAAAATGAATACTAAAAAAAAAAAAAAAAAACCAATTTCCATCCAACAACTGGATTCCAGTTCCAAAGAGCATATGAATCAATAAGATAGTACAACATAAAAATTGGAAAAATTAAGTAAAATAACCACTTAATCCCAACCTACTAACAAGTTAATGCCCCTAAGGCTAAGGGGAATAGGAATTCTGAGCGAACATCGGGCCATGATCCCCCCACGGGAGCCTCTCACAAGTCACAACAACGTCAACCGACCATCAAAGAATGACTAATATAATTATATGCTGCTTCTCCCTTGATTCTGCTTGGAACTATTACAATTTGGCGACTTTTTGGGACTTCCACCGGGAAGTTGTGAATTTCATCCATCCATGGATTTTTTTCCCTTAGAAGGGTTGATAGTCCTTAAAGCTTTCCAAACTGCACCTATTACACTTGAACCCAGAGCCGAATGCGCTATCTGCCAAGTTCTGTCGCCCTTCCTAATCCTTCCCTTGGATTCTGAGTAGGATAATTCGTACCAAAGTGAGCTACTCGAGGTGTTTCCAAATCGGTAGAGTGTCATCCTTGAAGGTTCCATGTGCCAATCGGAGAGCTGCAAGTTTTTCTCCAATTTCATCCAGCACTGCCCTTCCGCCAGCATGAATGGCAGAAGTGCTCGAATGCCAACTTAAAATCTGGTATGTATGGTTAATGCTTCCATTTTTAAGATTTTTCTACCCAACCAATGTGGCAAAGAAAAGGCAACTGCTCGGACATGGAAGCACGGAAGGACCCAGTGGTAGGTGATATTGGTTTGAGAGCATCAACCAACCGGCAACTGCCGATACATCCCAGTTCCTTTGACAGAAGAAACTCCCCACCTCTCCCATTCGCATCCTCCCACTGGGTAATGCAAGGAAAAGCATTTGTGCATCCGGAGCCTTTGTGGGTTTCTATACCGTATGGACCAACTGGTATTTGGATCGCTTCGATCAGACCTTTGTTTGAAAAGCAAAATCGCAGCCCCCTCCCATCCGGAATTAAAACAGTTTGGAAGGCAGCATTGAATTTTCTCATTCCCCGAAATACCAGTTCAATGTGAATGTTTGTTCCATGCCGGTGAGCACCCAAAAGGCGTAATATTGGGATGGACTTGAAGGAAGATCTTTTGCAAGGTCAAATGGAGATAAACCAGCCACTAAACAACCCCATTCCACCAGATTATAAACTAACAATGTTCCCACGAAGGCTTGAGTGTTCACCAATCATCGCAGAGCAACGAAGGGGTCGGATTAAACATAGCGCAATTCACAACTTAATATTCCAATGTCTTTCGGCTTAATACAAGTTTTCGCAAGAGCTCATCAATAGCTCCAAACATCACAGTCTCAGCTTCTTTTCGTGCTTCTTCCCATGCAAGGATTCGGTGGCACTCTTAACACAGCTTCGGGAAGATAAGTCGATTCACCAAGACCCGACCTCTCAAGAATCTTCTTTTGAAACCTGAGGTTCTCCTCAGAGAACGTCCCAGTCAACCCGGACCTCTCCATGAAAATCTGCCTTGTGCACTTCCTAGCCTCCTCTGGCTTGTACAAGAGAAATCCACAAGGTACACAGGGCGTGGTCGAGTGAGGAAATAAAGGGTGGACAAGAACACCAAAAGGGTGGAGCAAATGATGACAGAAATGAGATTGAATCTAAGATGATCCCACAAAACATAAACATCTTCCAGGGAGAAGTAGAGAGTTGAGCAGCAATGACCACAACAAGAGGGGACAAAAATAGGTACATTCCATGGGTGATAAGGTAGTGGTATCCAAGTTTCACATACTTCAATTTCACAGACTGTTTGAAATCAGGCAGTTTTCTTGAAGATGCCCCCTCTTGTTTTGGTTCACTCATTTTCTTCTCTGCCACTGCCTTAGATTCACTCATCCCACTGAAACTCAAAAATATATGCTTCCCTGCCCAAAACAAATCAAAATCATTATCCACTATTTTAGTAAAACCTCAATAGTTTACCCCACAAAACAGAATACAAGATCTGGGCAAAGTTGCAACAAAGAATTTGCAGATTATAGAAGGATCCAAAAATAGATTTCAAAAATTATCACTTTTTCAGCTCTAGAGTGCTTGACTGTTCAATAGTTTCCCAAGAACCTCCAAATCAAACTAAAAACAGCTTCTAGTCTTCTACATCCAAGAATTTAAAAACCATAGCTACAGAAAAGGTGAATTTTTTTACATAAAGGTAAATTTACACTTTACAGGTATAAATAAAATTTTAAAAAAAAAATAAAATTCCAGATTCAAAGGGAAACATCAACATTGGCATTCGATGAAATCTGAAACATCTGACGGTAAAATCACAAGCAAACAAAACAAATACAGAAACACATATTATAAATTACATACACAGGTCAAAGAAGTTTGAATTTACAGAGACCTAGATCAGAGAGGAGACCAACCTTGTTGGAATGCGGAAACCCCAAACCGCTGGCCACGGAGAAACCTAATAGCGTATAATAAGAGAAGAGAGGAAAGCGAGGGAGAGAGAGAGAAGAGACAGAGAGAAATTGGCTTGGAGATGAGATGTGTTATGCCTGCCTGTGAGTCCTGAGATGAATAAATAAAGGGTGCATGGAGGCTACAATGTGAATTTCTTGATTCTATTATTATTGTTTATTAGTTGTACGCACAATAAATAAATAAATAAATATTAGTTGTACGCACAAACGTGGGCCCTACTATTTTTATTTATTTATTTTTGTGATAAATTCAATTTCTATATCCTTACGAAAAAAACTTTATTAAATATTTAAAATCGATAATTTTCATTGAATTTATGTTCAATCTGGATATTTTATTTTTTTTTGCTTATACGTGACTATTTATCACTCATAGGCGACTATTCATTAGTCAAAAGCCCTAAATTTGTCCTCTTATAATAAATAACAATCCTGACTGCTTATTTCTCAAAAAAAAAAAAAAACAATCTTCCTACCTTGATTGAGATAATCGTGCAATTAATTTGATAACTGTAAAATTTTAAGTTTAATTTTTATGAGAACTATTTAATATATTTAAGAATGTATGATGAAATTCTAATAATAAAAAATCATAATAGAAATAAAATTACTTTATTTATAGAGTTTTTTGTACTTTTGGTCCCACGATTATTGTGACACTAACATAATTGCTCATGATTTTCAAATTTTGCAAACGTGATCTACGACTATCAGTTTTTTAGCATAAATAATTTTTCTGGCTAAATTTCTGCCCACCGCTCAAATGGAATTTTTTTTTTCTAGTCACAAATGGACAGAAATTGAATCGGGAGGACTATTTGTGCTAAAAAAAAAAAGAAAAAGAAAAAAATAGTCGTTGATCAAATTTGCAAGGTTTGTAAATGGTGAAGCAATCCTATTAGTGCCACAATACTCGTGAGACCTAAAGTGCGAAAAACTCCTTATATATATGTAATCTTGAGAGTATAATTAATTTTAAATTTATTTTGTATAATCAGATTAACTAGGGAGCATAAAATAATAAAGTGGGATGATGAAGACCGAAAGACAGAGAAGCAGTGAAGTTTAAGAATTCAAAAATATAATATGGGGATGAAAAAGAAATAAAACATACAAACACACGTATAAATGTCAAATGCGAGTAACGGCTAAAACGTTGTTTCGTGAGGTTTTCTGAGTCGGCCAGTCATAGTTGACCGTTGAAAATGAAGTCGGAGAAGGTGTGGCGGCCGTATGCACAATGCCCATGCCTCCTTTAATGGAATCTCCCTTCTAGATTCTCACATCACTCCATTCTTTATCATGTTGACTTTTCTTAGACAAATTACATTATATTCTTATACAAATCCTTTTAGGTTTTAATTCAGATTATGATATTAATTCTGTTCTTACGTACGTAAGTCATTAAAATGATAGGAGATGCTTATGGTAAGAAATATAATAGATTGTATTAACAGTGATAAATTATAAGAGTACATGACATAAATCTATCTACATACATACATATATAATATACATACAATTATAATAAGAGCCAATAATGTTTGACCCTTAACTGGAACAAAAAAAATGTGGGTACTATTGTTTTTTAAAATGAATGGTTCATATTATACTATTGTTTCTTTAATGAATGGTTCATATTATTTTGATTTTAGTATTTTTTTTTATTTTCTTATTTACTCTCTATTATATTATTTTTTTTTTCCTTAAATAACCTAAATTTCGTTAGCATAAACTTTAGTAACGGAATATTCCGTTAACTATTTATTATTTTAACTTACACATTAATTTCTATAAGAAAAGTCTTAGTATTAATTTCTACAAGAAAAGTCTTAGTTTCGAACCACATCTCAATTAGAGTTGGCGTAATTGTTAAACATATACTACGAATATGTTAAATATATTTAAATATATATATATAAAAATTTAAACATAATTTGTTCAAATTATGTCTAACTACATACATAACATTCAAAGTTAAGCTTCAAAGATTATAAATCAAAAACTTTAAAAATCATTTGATTTTTATGTATTTAAAAAAAACATATTTAGGTTTTTTTTTTTTTTTTTTTTTTTTTTTTTTTTGCTTTAATAAATCTTCTTTGATTATTTAGATCAGAAAAAACTTAATATTTCAATTATATTTGCATTATTGGTATGATTTAGGTCGTTATGGTATTAATATTTTTTTTTATGTATTTTTATAATGGTACAATTATTTGTACATTATTTACAAATTATTATATATTAATTTTTTTATCAGACAAAATTGTTTACACATTGTCAGGTCTGCGCGACCTAACTACAAAATTGTTGATCATAAATACAATTACACCTGGACTCTAAAACGGTATGACCATTTTTCGAAATGACAATGCTGACATTCCGCGGGCTCTAATTGAACAAATTTAGACATCAGAATTTATCATACATGAAAACTTCTAAAGAAATTTGTAAGTTAATTTTATATAATTATAACAATGTCTGTTGACATGATTGTAACAATTGCATTGACACACTCTCAAAACATTTGTCTCAACCAACACGAATGTAAATTAAAAAAATAAATCAATGATTGCATTATTGTTGATGAAAAGTATGTATGCCCACTTTATTACTCTTATTAAACTAAATAAAGTAGTAGCTACAACAAAAAATAATACATATGCATTTAATTAATTTAGAATTAGATGTCTATAATGCTTTATTTTTAAAAAATATATAATTATTCATTATAAAAAATTAAAAATAGATATAATTTCATTAATTATATTATCTTTATTTCATTCTACTGTTCAAAGATTCATTTACCTTCAAATTTATTAATTTATTATATTCACTGCATTGTCTATTGTCTTCTTTTTACATTATCTTGTAATTAAATATCAAAGTTATAATACAAAATACATTATATATATTTATTTACCAGTATTTTATACAAATATAAATATTACGAGTCATATTTTGTTCAATACTTTCACATGATAAAATACGAAAACACATCTCACAATGCATGAAACATGTAGGGGAAAACAACCACTACCAATATCAATTAGAAAATTCAATAAATATATCTTGCATTTATATATTTTCAATCATCGATTTAAATAAACAATTCAATATTTATTTACATATGCATGAACATCTCGATATAATCATTGCATTGATATACTTTGAAATACTTATTTAAAAATAATCATTGGGCATTATCTCATTCGCAGCAAAGCGCGTAAATAAAAACTATATATATACAAGAATGAGACAAAGAAGGAGACTAGGATTGGGAATCATAGACTCAAATACATAGATAGAGTCTAATACTCCCCTTCAACAACAGGGTAGACAATTATTGTAGCGCTTGCGCTTAAAAAAGAAAACCTAAGACAGTAAAATTTTGTAAATATATCAGTAAGTTGATCTTTAGTGGAGATAAAGTTGACTTGAATCTCTCCCTTGGCAATTCTGTCTCTCAACAAAATGATAGTGAATCTCAACATGTTTAGTACGACATGAAAAATAGGATTAGCACATAAATATGTAGCACCAAGATTATCACACCATAACTTTAGAACAAAAATCCCAGTGATGCCGATCTCTCATAAGAGGGAGAGAACCTAGATTACCTCAAGACAAACATCAGCTAAACCCTTATATTTAGCCTCCGTAGAGGATCTTGCTACATTTCTTTGCTTATTGCACACCCAAGACACACAATTTAACCAAGAAAACAGCATAACCACTGGTTGACTTAAGATCCTCAGGGCAGGCAGCCAGCCTGAGTCAGAGAAAGAATGTAATTCTTTAGATTCAGATTTTCGGATATGTAAACCATAAGATAGAGTCCCTTTGACATACCTCAACACATATTTGACTTGTTCTCATTGAGTGACCGTAAAAGCATGCATGTGTTGACAAAGTTGATTGACTGCAAATGATAAATCTGTCTGGTTATAGTAAGATACTGAAGAGCTCGAACTAGACTTCGATATTGCGTAGGATCATCATATAAATCTGTAGAGTTAGCATGCAAGAGATTTCGAATCAGGTATTGGGGTGGACAGAGGTTTGCAATCAGTCATACCACACGTTTCAAAATATCCAGCATATACCGTTGTTGAGATAAAAGAATTCCATCACTACATTTAATGGTTTCAATATCAAGAAAGAAACTTGGTTCATCAAGATCCATAATCTTGAAAGTAGTAGATAATTTTGACAATAAATAACTCACAAGATTCGGATCACTGCCCTCACCAGAATGTATTAAATAAACAAGAAGATAAACATAAGTAGAATTCTGGTAATAAAATAATGACACATCTGTTTTCGATGTTTGGAATCCAACAGATAATAAAAAAACATGAAGGTGGTTAAACAAACTCTTGGTGCTTGTTTAACATACAGGGATCTCTTCAACAAACAGACATGATTAGGAAATTGAACATCAATATATCCAGGTGGTTGCCGCATGTAAACAGTTTTAGTCAAATTACCATTAAGAAAAGCATTATAAACATCTAGCTGTCTCACAGTCCAACCTGAAGATATAGCCAAAGAAAGAAGTAACCTGACTATAGTAGGTTTTACAACTGGACTGAACATGTTAAAAAAGTCTTGACCGGGAACCTGATTAAATCCCTTTGCTACAACCTGGCTTATTATCTCTCAATTGAACATCCATTTTTCTCTTGGTTTGAAAAATCCATTTATATCGAATCACATTTTGATCAGGTTTAGACGGAACCAGACACCATGTTTGATTCTGTAATAAATCGTTAAATTCCTCATCCATGGCTTGGCGCATTGCAAGTGTTTGACAGCCAGTGCGTAACAAGTGGGATTAGTGGTGTAAACCTGAGCTGTCAAAATCGTAGGAGGTGCGCGAGACCGGCTCCGTATTTCCATGTCATCCGTGCGGACATTCGGCCGAGTAGACCGGCCCATGGGTATTCGCGTGGACGGGCAACAGCCACCGAGACAGCCTGATGCGCTGTCTCGGCCTCAATAGGCACTGCCAGCAGTGCGGCGTCATTCTGTTCAGGCGGTGCTGCAACGGTTCGGTCCGAACCGGTGCAGCTGGCTGTGTTGGATCGAACTGAACGTGGGCAGTGAGATTGGTCACCACGGGGTGAAGAATAGATGCAACCCACGGTTTAGCATGTGAATCTGAAATTTTCTGCATAGAGATTTTAGTAGCAAAAGGAAAAATAGCTTTATCAAATCTGACATGCCTGCACACGAACACCTTATTAGTCTATAAGTCCATACATCTATACCCCTAAAAGACTCAGGATAACCAAGGAAGTCACATGGAGAGGATCTTTAAGACATTTTGTGACGATTATAGGAACGTTGATGATGATAACAAAGACAACTAAGACACGGAGAAAAGAATATAAAGGAGGAGATTTATGCAATAAAGAATGAGGACTGGGATTATTTAAAATAGCAGATTACATTCTATTAATTAAATAAACCGCAGTCTCAAACGCAAAATCCCAAAACCTAAATGGAACATATGCACGAGCCATGAGAGTGAGACCGGTTTCGACAATATGTCTATGTTTTCGTTCTACACGTCCATTTTGTTCGTGAGTATGGCACAAGACTTCTATTGAAGAGTTTTAACAAGAACACGAAATTTCTCAAAAATATCATAGAGATCATATTTCTATTTCATAGAAAATAGCAAGTAAATCGAGAGGAATCATCGACAAAGAATAACAAAGTATCTATAACCATTAGAATATAAGAGAGGAGATGGACCCCAAATATCAGATAGATTAAATCAAGAATGTTTGAACTAGAAGTATCAACACGTGGTAATGAAAAACGAGTCGATTTACCCATTTGATACACATTACATAAACTGAATTACAACCAATAGCACTACTAGACCCACTAACCGAACAAAAGGAAAGAACACGACTAAGGACACGATGGTGTGGATGGTCAAACGATCATGCCAGACAGATGGAGACGCACAAACTGAAAGAAACGCGGAAGGTGAGAACTAGGAACTGGTAGATGTATAACCCACCAGAACTATTGCCCCAAAGAAGAATCTCCTTGGTGTTGATATCCTTCACAACAAAAAAGGATGGTGAAACTCAAAAAATGCCTTATTATCATCTGCAAATTTTTGAACCGATAATAAAGAGGTAGATAAAGTGGCAACATGAAGTATATTAGATAAATGAAACGACCTAGGGGGGTATGAAAAGATGCATGACCAATATGAAGAATAGGCAAACTTGTACCATCACCGACACAGAGTGTGTCATTACCATTATATTCGTCCGAGATAGAGAGTGTCACTATATCTGGAGTCGCATGATTTGTTGCGCCCATGTCTGGAACTAAGTATGAGAGTCCGGTGAAGAATCTGAAGGAGTTCCCTGATAAACCATATTAGCTTGTGGATCCTTTTCATACCGTTTGTAATAAGTGACCGCAATGTGGCTTAGGATCCCACAAAGTTGACACTTAGGTTGGTGATTGTCGTTCCTACCGCCACGACCACGACCATCATTACCGCGACGGCACCACCACCCGCTACGGGACTGCCCAGACTGGCGCCACACTGCCCGGAGCCACGCCCGCCGCCATGCGACGAGCCACTCTTGTCGCGCTGCTGCTGTCCAAATTTCTGCACGAAAAAGGCTACCCGCGACGCATTCGGTCCCCCACTGCCGGCGATGAATTCCTCGGCGCCAAGGAGATTCGAGAGCTTATGGAGCGTGACCGGTGTCCTTGGACGTTGAGAGAAGAGACAAGACCCGAAATTCAAGCCATAAACCCCGAAATACGTATAGGTTTTGTTCTTCAAGAGAGACATGCAGGCCAACGAGGGTAATATCCTCTATGAGAACCTAAGCTCGACAATATAGTCAACGAAGGCGTCACCCTACTGAAGTGTAACACCCTCGATTTTTAGCATTTCATTAAAGCAGCGGAAACTAACAATCAAGATGAGAGAGTTATGCCACATCTATCTAAGCTATAGATGCACAAGCTAGAATCTAAAACCAAATTCAACATAAGTTAACAGTTCAACAAACTAAGGCTCACGGGCCACAATTATAACTACGGATAGGGAAGCTACGCTAATCAAGTCTTCAACTAGCGCGCTCTCAACGATCTACTCATCACCTGAAAACATAAGGGGTAGCAACCCGTTAGCGATTAATGCTAAGTAACCCACCCAATACTTGTTGAGTACCATATAATATAGATATAGAGAAAAGCATTTGAGACTTTGGGAATACATAATATAGTCTTTTAAAACGAGGAATAGAGACATCATAAGACTCATCATAGTCCTCTCAAATAAAGACCAACATCAAATGGTTACTCAATAAATCAATAAGAACTGACAGAAGCAATCTTACTCATCAATGAGATACATCATACGATAATCAATCAAGGGATAACAATAATCATGCTCATAAGCAATAGAAGTCAAGGATCACATTCAACGATACGTTTCAAGTTCCAACTTCCAACCTTATGCCCCGATTCTAAACTTATGGCTACCCCGACCTTATCTCAGTTCCAACCATTACCTCCTAGTGACACCCTGTACACGAGTCCAACCTTTTCCCTCCTGGAGCCATTGCTCCCCGCCAAACTCCGCCAGCTTTTACCGCGAACTCTTAGCACACACAGTGCCATTCAATAATAAGTAATAATACTTATCAACACATGTGTGATAGTATCCCACCGATCAAATGAGCAAAGCTCAATAACAATACCACCAATCTCATAGTAACACATAGTCATTATCATAGAGGATTGAGGCTCATCAATAGCTCAATCAAGTATCAACAAACGTGTACAACATATGTACAAGTCATGTCAAGGGATTCAATCGATAGATTTCAATGAAAAACATGAATCAACAATCAACGATAAAACAACGATAGACCTTAATCCAAAGATTAACATGATTGGCAACACAAGTTGCCAATCCTCATTGGGAACAAATGAACAACCACATACTAGCATCAACAACAACATAACTAGCATGTACATCAAAAGAGCAAACATAACGGTTCAATCGAACATCAATGAATTCACATTAATCCAACGAATTACAAGGTTGGATCATAAACACGATTCAAGAGTCATAATCCTATCATGGATACTTAGGACACCGTTCTAGACATACGAAACATCAAATGAGACACACAATTGCACAAAGATTCAACAAAACGGAGGCCAAAACATCACGTACCAGTGGGCGCGCGGAACGGTGGGTAGACAACCACTCGCCACTCTCCCAAACATGTACCAGCGGGTGGAACCACGAGTGGACCTCCACCCACGGCACCCTCCGCCGGTACCAATGTAGATACACACTGTATCGAACTGGGTAAACAAACATATGTGTTGATTTACTTTCTTCCTTAGTCTTCCGCTTTTCAATTAATATGCTATTTTATCTGGATGACTGATCGATTGAGCATCTGAGTCAGTCAGTCCAGTATTCTCGTCGCAAGAAACTAAATCAATATCCATATACTGAGAATATGCAAAATTACATGTGGTATCAGATCTTTTAAGTCTACATAGTGACTTGATCCTTACGGGGAAAACTTTTTGCATTTTCTCTCTTTAAGAAGCTGTTTACATGGTTGTCTGTTAGCTGTTAGACTGCTCTTTAATTGTGTGTTCTGGCTGGTCATCTATTTTGATTCAGGATGAATGCAAGTATGAAACCACCAGAATTGGATGGTCACAAACTATTCCTTCTGGAAGGCTCGAATGGAGATTTATCTTCAAGCACAAGGCCCACCAGAGATTATCGTACTATCCTCACTCGATGGAGTCTTGCCGACAGTTCAGAATGCTGATAGATCTGCTGAGATCAAACAATGGAGACATGGACTGAAGATGAATGTCGTCCTCTGATATGAATAATAAAACGCTGAATTCTATTGTAGGATCACTACATGAATCAGTCTTTACCTTGGTTACAGGGATAAAAGAGGCAAAACGTGTATGGAAACCTTGAAACTAGATTTGAGGTACCAGTGATGTCAAACAGTTAAAGCTTCAGATGTTTTATCAGAGTTCTAAGCTCCAGATGGAGTGAAGAAGCAAAACTATTCTCTAACTTCCCTAGTCGTGTTCAGAATTTGCGGGGTTTGAACAGAGCATCAGTACTTGGGGAACCATTTACAAATGAACGAGTTGTCAAGAAGATCATTCGCTCTCTGCCCAAACGATTCCGAATGAAATTGACTCGAATTCAGGAAAACACAGATCTGAGAAGAAGAGTGTGGGAGCTTATGGTAATTCGCCATACTTATGAAGCATCAAAGTGTTGCTGATGACGATCCTACAATCAGCAGAAAAGGCAAGTCAGTTGCTTTTGTAGCTGGGATGGTATCGAGAATCTGACACAGATGACATAGATGAAGAAGCCCTAACCTTGTTAACAAAAATTTCAAGAAAATACTGAAAGGTTTTAATCGAAGAAGTCAAGGACAACCTAACAGGACTCAGTACCAAAGGTGGAAACTCATCATAATCAGAAATCAGAACGTCCTCTTTTCACAAAGAATAGTCAGTCCCAGACTGGATGAACGGCCCAATTCAGAACTGCACCTACTAATACAGTTAAAACTTTAAATCGGTTAGCCTGCAGTGTCGGAGTGTGAAGGGTTGGACATATACAACCTGAATGTGCAACCATATCTTAAAAGAAACAAATATATGTCTGTGTCTACCCTAATGGATGATGAAGAGGAAGCAACAGATGACCCATCTGATGAAAATGTTGGAAACTTCGTAGCCTTTTTCACATCAACGGAGGATCACTCAGAAGAAGATGAAACTGATGGAGAATCCTACATATCATCAGAGATTTTTGAAGTGAGATTTGTTCAGCTAGAGATGAATTGCTAAACTGGTTGGCAGTTGGAACAACTAGTGAAAATCAACAAGAATATGAATGATGATATGAAACACAAAGATGAACTACTGAAAAAACCTAAACACTGAATTAGTTACAAAAGAAGACCTTATTGCTCAGATTAGATCTCGAGAGGGAAAACTGATAAAAGAACTGGAGGATCTGAAGAAAACTATCAAGATAATGGATACCACGTGAACCTTAGACAAAATTCTGGATTCTGTCGAAATCCTAATGAGAAAAAGGACTTGATTTGAACGAGGACAGTCCTCAAGTCAGCCCTATTTTATTCAAAGAAGGTACTCTAGTGGTGTTCAGTTCTCTGTAATGAAACAAGGCCAAACATCAAGATCAACTCAATCTATCAGAAAGAAGCATGCCCACTCTGATTACTGAGTTTGAACCTAGCAGAGTCAAATTTCAGTCTCAGCACTCAAAGTTTAAGACTAAGTACGTTAAAGTCAGACAGTAGTACCCATTTGTCACTACTGTCTAACAAAAGGCACACCAAACCTGAATGCTACTTTCTTTTACAGAGATCAGAGAAAAGAAAATATCAGAACAGTCGATCACTCCTTTCACAAGCATGTTTGGGTCAGAAATAGAAGTAATATGTTATCCCACAATTGTACTGACCGCCTCTGACTGAAGCAAGATGTTACTTCGATAGTGGTTTTCCAGACATATGACTGGAATGCCAAGTTCTCATGGTTGTTCAACCTAGCAGTGGATCAGTGATGTATGAGGATGGACAAAAGGGAAAGATATGGTAAAGGTACTTAAATATGCCAGGGCTGCCACATTTGGACGATTTCTCTTGGTCAGTGGCCTGAAACCAAATCTTATTAGCATCAGTCAGCTGTGTGATCAAAATTGGAATGTGTGTTTCAACCGAGATTGTTGTAGAGTCCTCAATAAGGCAGATCAATTCAGTTGTAATGGAAGGAACTCACTCTTCTGACAATTGTTATATTTTTAACAAATGAAACTACCTTTTTTATGTCAAAAAAGCAGACGAATCAAAACGTGTGCATCGACGTTTGAGACACATAAATTTCAGAGATATGGACAAAAGTGATCAAACTAGATGTTCTTCGAGGATACCAAAAGCTTAAAGTAGAAAAAAGAAGGAGTTTGTGGTGCATGTGCTATTGGAAAACAAATCAGGAACCCCCACAAAGTAGTAAAGATGATTACTACTGAGAGATGTCTAGAACCGGTTCATATAGACCTTATGGGACCAACTCAGATTGAAAGCATTGGAGGAAAGAAATACATCTTTGTATGTGTAGACGACTTTCTCACGATTCAGTTTGGGTATAATTTTCTAAGAGAAAATCTGAGCGTTTAATGCTTTCAAAACTCTGTGCATAAGAGTAACAAAAATAAAAGAATGAGCCCATTGTAAAAATCCAAAGCGTTGAGAAGGATCATGGAAAGAGTTTGAGAACACCCTTATACTCATAAATTCTGTTCCAGAAAATTGGATAGTTCAGAATTCTCGCTGCCAGGAACAACACAACAGAATGGGTTGTGGAAAGGAAGAATCTAACCTTGCAAGAAATGGCAAGAGTAATGCTACATGCTTCACATCTGCCACAACGTTTTTGGGTAGAAGCAGTGCATACTGCATTGTCATATAGTCAATAGAGTCTATCTCAGACCCAGTACCTCTCAAACGCCATACGAGATATGGAAAGGAAAGAAACCAAACTTGAAGTACTTTCATGTGTTTGAAACCAAATTCTATGTTCTAATTGACCGGGAACAAAGAGGAAAGTTCTAGCCCAAGAGTGATGAGGGAGTATTTCTTGGATACTCACCAAACAGTCGAGCTTATAGGGTTTACAACAAAAGAACTCAAACAGTCATGGGATCAGTAAATGTGTTATTGATGACAATCCAGAAGAATCAGATGAAACATCTTTAACTGAGTCTGTGACAAACACTCATATCAGTGATTCGCTAAAAACATTCGACACAACCAAACTGGTTGACACACATGAATTGTCAAAAGAACATGACAAATTGCTTTCTGATGGAGATGGAAAAAATAAGCCCACTAGAACTCAAAAAAAAATCATCCATAAGACAACATAATTGGTGATCCAACAGATGGAATGCACATCAGAATCCTGATGAGAAGCAATCTGATAGAAATAGCTGCATTTCGCCTGCTACACCTCAATAATAGAGCCAAAACATGTGAAGGAAGCCTTGCAGGATGACTTATGGGTTAAGGCAATGCAAGAGGAACTACATCAGTTCGAAAGAAATCATGTGTGGGATCTGGTTCCAAGACTTGACAGTGTGAACATAATCGGAACAAAGTGGATTTTCAAACAAAACTGATGAAGCAGGGTAACATTTGCAAGAAACAAAGCTCGTTTAGTTGCTCAAGGGTATACTCAAATAGAAGGAGTTAACTATGATGAAACATTTGCTCCTGTTGCTAGATTGGAGTCAATCAGAATCTTACTAGCAATAGCATGCATTCTGGGTTTCACACTGTTTCAGATGGGTGTCAAGACAACATTCTTGAATGGTTATTTGCATGAAGATATTTACGCGGCACAACCTAAGGGATTTGAAGATCCAGTTCACCCAACTCATGTCTAAAAACTTAGAAAAGCTCTCTATGGACTCAAACAGGCCCCAAGGGTATGGTATGAACGACTGACACAGTATATGTTACATCATGGTTATGATCGAGGGAGTGTTGACAAAACGTTGTTTGTTAAAACCACTGTAATTCATGTTACAATTGCTCAGATCTACGTAGACGATATTGTTTTTGGGTCTACTCTACACAAGTATACTAATGATTTAGTGGAAGTCATGAAGGAAGAATTTGAAATGTCCATGGTTGGTCAACTGACTTGCTTCCTAGGGCTTCAAGTTAGACAAAGTTTTAAAGGATACTTTATCTTTCAAGAAAAGTATGCTAAGAACTTGGTCAAGAAGTTTTGATCTGGAATCATGTAAGACACCTAGGACTCCTATTTCAACCTCTACAAAGTTGTCTAAAGATGATGCGGGTCCATCAGTAGATTCTACAGTCTATCAAAGTCTGATTGGAAGTCTGCTCTATCTAACTGCAGTCGACCAGACATAATGTTCAGTGTTGGCATGTGTGCAAGGTATCAATCTGCTCCCAAAGAGTCACACTTCATAGCTGCTAAACGGATTTGAAATACATCAAGCGTACAATTCAATATGGAATATGGTATTCCAAGGACAGTGAACTGAGTCTGATTGCATACTATGATGCCGATTGGGCAAGAAACATTGATGACAGAAAAATCACATCTGGTGAATATTTCTTTGTTGGGAAGAACTTAGTATCATGGCTAAGTAGAAACAGAATTCAATTTTCCTAAGTACAGTTGAGGCAATACATAGCATCTGGAGGATGTTGCACTCAACTTGTCTGGATGAAGCAGATGCTGCTGGATTATGGTTCTCTCTCAAATTCTATGACACTTTACTGTGACAATATCAGTGCAATAAACTTTCAAAGAATCCTGTTCAAAACTCCAGGACCAAACATATTGATATAAGGCATCACTATATCAGAGATTTGGTCGAAGCAAAAGAGATAGAGTTGGAATATATTCCGACAGACAAGCAACTGGCAGACATACTAACTAAGCCTCTAGACGCGAATCGTTTGAGATTCTCATATATGCTCTGGGGATCTGCATAATGGATTATTAAGGCAGAACGGTAAATCAGAGAATGGTTTTTGGTTTTTTCAGCCTCGAGTCAAAATTTCAATCTTTGATTTCCTAAATTAACCCTCTTCTATTTTGTTAAGTAAATATCTTAACCTAGCTTACCCAAATTAAATTTCATCTTTTAAATTTCAAATCTTCCGTTTTATCCCTAAAAAGGAGCTATACCGTTGCTTCAATCACTTCATAGCTGCATGCATCCTGTCAAGCCGCATTAATTATCGTTCCTCACCCTTGGGATTATATATTTTGTCTGATCATTCTTAGTGAAAAAAGAAGTCCTCAACACAACTATGTTCTCTGTAAACCTTCTCGCAAATATCTATGCCTAGGGGTTTTGCACACCCCCTCTTCAAATTATTATCAAGTTGGGAAGGAAAAATCACTCACTAGGAGGAGTGCTCGGAAGCATGTTGAATACGCTTCTCCAACTAGCAATGAAGAAGACGCTGAAGTTGGACCCTGTTCTTCGAGACGAAATCCTTGTCATGGTGATATCTGACTACCCTGAGTTCTATGAGAACTGGTCAGATGATGATACAAGCAACCTTTTGGTGATGGCTTCTTAAGTAGATGATTATATTGGCCCTGCCTCTATTGATGAACCAGAAGACGGGAATCGTGCAGGGGCATTCCTAAAAATCTTTGGCACAAAGGGCTCTGGAATGGGGATGAAATTTCTCGACGACGGGCAGAAGCACATCATCTATATCTTCAAGCAGCCCAGGAGGAAGCTAAGGCGCCGAATCAAATTTCTACAAAACAGGTCAAATACTTCTGACACTTCTATTGAAATTTGTCATGATAAGCCTTCTGAGTTGTTATTTGTTAACCCTGTGTCTACTCTATCTGATAAGTCCTCTGTTGAGAAGTGCCCAGTTGAATATCCACAAAAGGAGTCTGTTGAGACTATTGCTGAACAGTCAGAAAGCCCCCGTCCTTATGAGTCGATTGATGATGTCCATGTCTATACATCTTCCAATCTGGCTGAGAGCCTCAACCATATTGCCTACTTTGTGGGATTACCCTCTGCTTCAATACCTGAACCATACAAAGTTATACGTCTGACGCATGATCATTCTATTCCAACAGAAGAGTAATGATGAAAGAATTCTGGGTGAAGTCTACTGTTCACAAGCTCCTTCCTCTGACCCAATTGGGTCTCTAACAGTAGAAGAGACAGTACACCCAGATTTTATATCTTTCAAAATCAGAGAAGTCACCAAGCTTCTTGCATCCTCTACTGTCCACGTGTCTGAGACCAGCAATTCTGTATCTCCGAGTCCTACAAAGAGTTCCCCTGTCAGAGAAAGGCGAAAGTCCAAAAGGAAAGGAGTTCTAAAGAAAATTGTTGTCGATGCTGGTGATGAACCTACCGAATCTACTCAACCAGAGAAGAGAAGAAGGTCGACTGATTCTGAGAAGGCTGAAAGTGACCACCTGGTCAGACATGTTTTTAAGACCCAAAGGTCTTCTGTTAAAAATAATGCTCCTACAGTTGTTCCGTCCACAACAAGCAGAAATGATTGAAAGTTTGCGTTCAAAGGCGAAGAGAGGAAGTCGTGGTTACTCCTGAAGTGTGTAGAATGTGTGCTGAAAAATCCCTGCATACTTGCGGTGTGTACCAGACCAGCAGTTTGTCTCTTGCCAACTGCTCAAGACAAGTGTGGTCCTACAAAGTGCTGGAGCGCTCGAGGCTGATCTGTACAGGGAGAACGGTGGATGAGAATCAATTGAAGTTCAGCTCGCGTGTGAGTGCATGTGCCTTCTACCTGAGGTGGAGGTTTTGCGGTCTGGGCTTGAAGGACCTGGACATCGATATTTCGCCGTAACTCAAAAGTTGGCTTGACTTACGAATTCTACTGCAAACCTAAATGAGGAAATTGATAATCTTATTGGTGAGAAGTGGCCAACAAATCTTCATTAGGGTTAAGTGGTATGTGTTCAGACCAGACATGATTAATCAGTACTATGGGTTTGAAGACAGTTGAAGAAGAAGAACTTTCTAACTAGGATTTGGTTGCGAAGACCCTCACTGGGAGGACTGGCACCTGTTTAGCCAACTGGTGATAATGATACCTTGTCCAGCTCTCAATTTTAACTCCAAGTTTGTTTCTCTACACCGGATTGCTTGCCTAACTGGCTTCCATTAGTACATTTTCATACAGTCGGAAAGACTCTAGCTGCTCTTCTATTTCGAGTTGGCACCAAGATAACCATTGATTTAAGGAGATGCTTCTATCATATTTTTCACATTGATACATCCTAGGGAACAGAAGGTACGACTTTCGTATCCTAATCTCATCTTTGGTGTGCTAACTTCCTAGTGTTTGATTCTGATGCAAAGTGAGATCATTACTCCTTCTCTGCTGTATACTGTGGATCCACGCCTTTTGACTGGCAAACATATCCAGGATGTTACGCCTGTTGATGCTTCGCACACCTCTGAGGCTGATACTGTTGTTGAGGAGACCCCATATGCTCGAGATGTGTAGTTGTCTCTGCGACTAAAAGCTCGTGTGTCTGAGCTGGAAACTGTGACTAATATTATCTCAAATCAGCTCAATGTGGCCCACACTGAACTTGCAACTGTTCTACTTTGAATGAGTTTGACTGAGTCTACTGCTGGTGAAAATGTGAAGACTGACAGTGAAGGTCCCTCATATGCTTAACGTGTTCTTTGTCTATCTTTGGCAAAAAAATGGGTGGGGGGTCCTATAACTCATGGGGAGTTTTTGTGATTGTGATGATCTTTTGTGGTTGGTTGAAGTACCTTCTGGCCCCGTCTGGGCGTGTTTTTGTGAAGAATTGTGAAGAATTGGCCTGCTCTATGTTTTTTTATCCAGCACGGCTTATGTGCTGATGACTTTATGGGCTGTAAATCAAACAATATTTCCTTTGCTAACTGGTGCCAGTATTTTTTTTTTTTTTTTGCTCTTCTCTATCTTTAGTTAAGATATTTTATCCTTAGTTGAGTTGTTTTGCCAAAGGGGAAGTTTGTTAGTGTTTTATTTTTGAAGAAAAACTCCAACATATAATTGGCAATATTATTATGGCAAATTAATATAGGGTTTAGCTTGGTGTCTGTTTGCCCTTAGAGAAGACTGACTAATCAGTACAATCAACAGACGCACTGCTAGATCAAGCCACTGAAGATCTGATAAAGGAAAATTTTCTAAAAAGCTGGGACGCGGTTATGATGACAGTTTTGGAAAGAATATCAGCGGATCAGCATGAAAGGTATGGACCGATCTTAAAGATTTCTTTCTTCACAAAAAGTCATACAATCTACAACCAGAGATATATTTGGAGAGTGTCAAATCAAAGAAGTATATATATCCTCATTCGTTCAAAAATTAGGGTTGCATTGATTGAAGTTGCAACACTCTATACCTAAATCCAAAATACCACATCTCTTGTGACACCCCCGTATCCGAGCGAAGTCGGATTAAGGGTTAATGTGCAGCAATTAGACCTAATCTGCATTGGGTTGAAGTTGTAATTCCTTCACAATTGCCTAAACAATTGCGGGTGCCAAATACGTCGGCACGCCTAGTTGAATTGGACGTAGTCAGACCCGAACAGGTCAACATGCTTGCGTACATCACAACGCTTGGTGAGTTAGTTCCCTTGCTTCCTCTACAGCCTGTCTATTGTTAGTAGCAGGTGCGACATAGAGCAACTCTTTCATTTTTGTTCAGTCAATGCGAGGCGCGTGCCCTAAGGCGAACGACGATAGCCATTCGGCGTCTGCCGCTGGTATCAACCTTCCAAACTGGAGCCATACCTATCTCTCTGACAGAACGCTCTTGCTTTTCTTTCCTTCCGAGAGCATGTGGGTTCCGAAACTCTTCCAACAGTTTGGTCCTGTCACGTGACGTATTCCGGTAGCCGTCTATGCCGGACATTTTGAGACTCTGTTGATATAATGGTGCTCAAATCTGCTGGATGTTCCTATCTCTGTGTTTTTGTCTTGTGTCGAACCCCGTGTCCTTCCGCGACCTTAGAATGCGAGATGAATCTTGTATCTGATCTGCTTGGGGTGTCTCTCTTGAGCGTGGCTTGTGGAGAGTTGAACCTGTATTAGGGAGCTCGCCCCGTGGCCCGGCCTGAGGAGCGGTTCCGCCGTCGTACGGCTGCAGGCCCTTTTCGTCTACAGAGGAGGCTGGCGCGGGGCCCGCACGCGGCTCGAACACCACTGCTGCGTACAAAATCTAGTTTTGCTCCGTCAGCGCGCTAGAATGACCTGACCTTTACTGTGGGTGTGGCAGCATGTGATTTTGCTCATGGAAACGGACCTGTGAGTGTTTAGCACTTGTCTTCGTTCGAAAATGGCATTTCGACGCTCTCCGCTTATTAGGATTCCCATCGACTCTGATTCCATAGATTCGGCTAGTTCTTTCGATTCACAGTCTTTTGTCTGTCATTTGGTGAGATTTCTGGGCACTGATTTTGGACTTGAATTTGCTTGGTCGTTGAAAATCCCCGAAGGGATTATTTTGTACAGTTGGTGTACCCGGGCGGAACGGCTAGGCCCGCCATCGCCCACCCGTGAGGGAACGTGGCTTGTGGATGTTGGTACTGCGGGCGGAACCACGGGTGGGAGGTCCACCTGGCCCACCCGCGGGGTACATATGTTGGCTTGTGTGGGGATTTGTTCCCCGTGATTTTTTGACTCTGTATTTGGTCTTTTGACTTCCCGATGTTCTTTTGTGGAACTATTTGAGCGTCTTCTTGATGTTTCATATGTCTAGAACTATATGGTAGGAATCCATGTAGGTTTTGGTGTCTTGAATCGTGCTAAGTGTTCAACATTGTGATTCGTTGAACTGTGATGAGTCTTGTGTGTTCTTCGGAACTACATTTGGTTTACCCGTTTGATAAGCATGGTAGTTCGGTGTTCAAATGCTAGCGTGTGTGTGGTTTGTCCCTCTTATTGATGATGACTTGTGTTATTCATCGTTGTTGTTGGATTGTGGTCCATTCCTTGATTGAGTATGGTTTCATATCTTCGTTGTGATCCGTTGATTGATTCCTATTGTGGTGTGGTGTGTGTGGTTGTACATGGATTGCACGATTAATGGTATGGGACATTAGTCACCAAGGTACGACAGTGGTCCTCGTGGTGGCTATGATGTGATTATGGAGGATGTGACCCGAGTGATGGGTTCACGTGTTTTGGAGAGGCATATGTGCCATGTGCGTGATTTGTACCCTCGTGTACTGTGAATTGGTGGAACTTCATTGGTGGTGGGGATGACGGTCGTCGGAGGAATAACGTTGGACTTGGTGTACAGGGGTCCTGGAGGTGAAGGATGGAACTAGACATAAGGTGAGGGGTAGCCATAAGGTTGGAGCCGGGCATAAGGAAGGCATATCAATTCGTGATGGGTGATGTCACGAAGGCTTGTGTAGCAATTGTGTGTGATTTCTCTATATGTGACATGTGTTGTCACAAAGGCATGTGTTGCCAATGGTTGTGTCCTTATTCTCTTGTGATGCATGTCGGTTTTAATCTACCGAGTGATGGTAGATTATGCCTTGAGCCGTTCTTGTGAGTCGTTATTACTTCTTATGATCTTGGGATGTGTTCCATTGTCTTTGTTGTGAGTGCATAGAGTCTTGTGTTTGACTTCTACTCTTGGCTATGAACTTATATATATATAATATTATATATATATATATATATATATATATATATATATATATATATATATATATATATATATATATATATATATATATATATATCCGTTTCGAAAATGATTTTGTATACTTATATCTTATCTATGTATGATATTTCACATGTATTGGTGAGTTATCACCATCATTCGTTGAACGGGCGTCGTCCCATATTTTATGGGCTTCTTTCAGGTGCTGAGTAGACGAGAGCGCGATCTAGAGCCTGTTAGTTTAGATCCCTTAAACTTGAGACGTTTTGGCCTGTGTGCCGATGTTAGATTTTAGTACTTATGTCTTTGACTTATTTCAGATAGCGGATTTCGTGCAGATGTTTCGCATGTGCGTTTACCTTTGGGTGGGCGTGGCATAATACCCTTTATTTCCTAGATATATATATATATTATATATATATATATATATATATATATATATTATATATATATATATATATATATATATATATATATATATATATTCCATGTTTAGTCTTCCGTTGTGTATGTTTGTTATAGCTAGTTATCTGCATGATTAAGGTTTAATTTAGCATGGAAATCGGGGTGTTACATAATTCCTTATGGTCATTGAGATAATGATCTTCGAAGTAAGGGCGGCTTTTCTGTTTTTCCGGTGATTTTTGAAATTCTTGATTATGTTTTGAAGGGTGTTGTGGATCTTCTTTGTCCGAAATTTTTGTTGATATTTACAGTAGTTATTTGAAGGTTACTTATCATAAAAATCAAAAAACAAAAATCAAGAAAGTTGAAAAAAAAAAAAAAAAAAAAAAAAAAAAAAAAAGAGAAAGCAAAAGAAGAAGAAGAATAAGGTTTGGGGAAGGAATAAGTTTGGTAGGAGAATCTTGGAGGGAAAAGGAAGGGGAAAAGTATAAGGTTGGAAGGAGTTCTTGATAGATTCCTATTTTGTTGTGGTATACTTGAACCCCTCTTACATTCTATTTGTCTCTATATGTTTGATATTGGTCTTGAATATCATTCTGTCATACTTCCTTCTTTGGTTTTCCTTTTTTTTTTTTTCAAATCCTTTGCTCGTATTGTCCTTTTTCTTTGCTTCTTGCTCTCAATTTATTACATATCTCGCGATACACCCTTACTCTCTAAGGTTTGTGAAGTCTTCCAAGGTATGTTTTCTTGAACTTTGAGGTGAATCCATATCAACTTGAGTACCGGACTAGAATTTTCTTTTTGGAAAAAGGCTTGTGAGAGTACTCTGCCACCTTGAGTGATACACGAGTGAAGTGTGTGTTTGTAGTGTGTGTAGTGCACCCCCAGAGCCTATATTAATCCACCTCCTTACCTGCGAGCTGGAGAATAGTGAAGAGAGCGAGCCAAGCTTTTTTGTTTCACTAACGTCTCTACTCACACATCTTCTTGTTTTTAGAATTTTTTTTTCTCTAGATGGATGAACAAGTTCCAAACCCACCCCAGACATTGGAAGAAAAAATAGATGCTCTAACATTCACCATGGATGGGTTACTCACATTAATGACTAATCTAGAGCAACGCCCACAGCAAGTGCAACCACCACAATGATGAGCGACACCTGCCACCAGCAGGGAGAGTGGATCCTAGATTTCAAAGGATCCAACAGCCTAATGATGAGTTAGGAAACATTAAACTTGAAATTCCTAACTTCTCTGGTGGAGAAGGACCAACAGAGTATATAGAATGGGAGAATGTTGTTGGAAACTTTTTGATTCAAAGCACTATTCTGATCTTACAAAAATTATGCTAGTTGTTACATCTTTTAAGGGGTATGCAGTATCTTGGTGGAGAAAAAGAAATATGGAGAGAGTTGCTGATTTTATTCCCTATGAATATTGGGTTCAAGTATGGGAAGATATCCGCCTAACCTTTCGCCCTAAATCTTTTTTCTATGATCTTGAAAGAAAATTGCAGGGAACCGTTCAGGGATCAATGTCAGTTGATGACTATCACCGAACAATCAATATTTCGCTTGAGAAAGGGGGACATACATGAAGAAGAGGCAAGAACTATTGCTCGTTTCTTACATGGATTGAACATTAATTATATAATGTACATACAGTACAAAAATAATGTACATTTAATAATATAAAAATGTTACTTTTTATTATGGTCCACATAACATTGTGTGGACCATGGTCCACACAATAATTTTACCGTTAGTAAACCGTGGCAATTTGATAGAAAAATCATTTTTGATGGAATGATGAACACTTATGTGTTTCACATGGATGGAGTTTGGATATGTCTTGTCTCCTTTGACTCCTATACAGGTGGAAGAAATACTATTGAAATCGAGGAAGGCGTCAAAAGAGGCGAAATCGGTGTCATATTCCCCCTATCCAAAATCAAAAGCCTCCACCTCCTCCAATCTCCCTTTCACGCCATTTTCATCTCAAAACCCAGCAAAGGAATCACCACATCAGCCCTCTCTTCTTGCAACAAAAATGACATTAAGAAGGCAATAAGAAGGGGATACACGTTTAACTTACATTTCATTCATAAGCTTACCACTGATCTTGATTCTTCTCTTGTGTTACACTCTGAATCTTGTTTTCGTAACGTCTCTATTAATGAATTGCTTGTTGATTTTTCAGATTTATTCCCTAAAGAGATGCCAAAAGGATTGCCACCACTTAGAGGAATTGAGCATCAAATCGACTTTGTCCTTGGATCTACCTTGCCAAACCGACCAGCCTACAAAACCAATCCCGTGGAAGCAAAGGAAATCCAGAAACAGGTTGAAGAGCTTCTTGAAATTGGACATATTCGAGAAAGCTTGAGTCCGTGTGCCGTTCCAGTGCTCATTGTCCCAAAAAAAGACGATACATGGAAAATGTGTGTTGATTGCCGTGCAATCAACAATATAACTATTAAGTATAGATTTCCTATTCCTCGACTTGATGATATGCTTGATGAACTTTATGGAGCTAAGTACTTTAACAAGGTAGATTTGAAACGAGGATATCATCAAATCTGGATGAAAGAAGGTGATGAGTGGAAAACGGCCTTTAAAACAAAGCATGGTTTATATGAGTGGTTAGTCATGCCTTTCGGCTTACTAATGCCCCTAGCACATTCATGAGACTTATGAACCATGTTTTGAGGAAATTTATTGGTAATTTTGTTGTTGTTTACTTTGTGATATTCTGATTTATAGCAAGTCACAAAAAAACACTTGAAAACACTTCGATTAGTTTTTCTTGAACTTAGGGCTGTACAATTGTATGCCAATCTTGAGAAGTGTTCTTTTATGTTTGAGAGTGTTCAGTTTTTAGGATTTCATGTTAGTATAGAAGGTGTGACCATGGATTCAAAAAAGGGTTGAAAGCTATCACAAGTTGGCCAATGCCAACTAATGTATCTAACTTGCGTAGTTTTCTTGGACTAGCAGATTTCTACTGAAAGTTTGTTCGTGATTTCAACTCCATAGCAGCCCCATGCATGAGTTGATTAAGAAAGACACCATCTTCAAATGGGGGGCCTAAACAGGAACAAGCTTTTGCTACATTGAAAGAGAAACTCACCACCGCTCCTGTTCTAGTTTGGCCTTTGTTTTGATAAAACTTTTGAACTAGAATGTGATGCTTCTAGCATTGGAATTGGTGCTTGTTAGCTGGGAATGAGGATAAACGCCTATTGCCCTATTTTTGTATGAGGGGACGAATGGGTATCTCGGCTGTGTGAATATTTCATTGTCTAAAAGATTATT
>VALG01005902.1:0-12414 GCA_009835305.1 Ipomoea purpurea
AAAAAAAAACTGTTTATTTTCCCAGGTTTTGTGGCAGGCTTGGCTTGTTCTTATTAAAAATTCATTAAAAAATTTTTTCCTTTATTAAGAATTGTTTTAAGTTAAAGGGGTTTTTTGTTTTCTTTTAAGTTATTAGTTTGCAAAATTGTTGGGGGCTTTTTTGATTTGTGCCCCACCAAAAAAAAAAAAAGGAATTTTGTAGGTAATTAAAGCCATTGATTTTTAAAAAAAAAAAAAAAAAAGCATTTGAAAAAGAATGGAAATGATTTTAGTTTGGCATTTTTTAAAAATTAAGTTTTTGTCGCAATTTTCCTTCAGGTTGGGGCCCCTAAAGAAATGGAAATAAACATTTTTAATTTAAATTTTAGAAAAAAAAAAGAAGGCGAGTTTATTTGACAAAAAAAGAAAAAAGCAATTTTGCATTTTTTAAAACAAAAATTATTTTACCCAGGAAAAAAGAAATCGAGGCAAAGTTGGATTTTTGGGAGTTTATTTTAAGGCCAAATTGGCCAGTGAAAATTGGATTGGATTAATTTTTTCATTGGCTAACATTTTAAATAAATTTTGGGGAAAAAAAAAGCCTGAATTCAAAACTTTTTTGTTACTTTACTGCTTTTTTGGTTCTTTTCCTTGTTTAAATTTGGAAAGCGGAAAATTTTTTTTTCAAAAAAATTGGAAGAAAAAATTAATATAAAAAATATTATTTTTTTTTTTTTACAAATGAAAAATAAAACATTTCTAAGGGGAAAAAAATCTCCAAGATATTCTTCAATTTTCTTGGACACGCCCATTCATTTCCAAAAACCAAAAAACTAAAAAAAAAAAAAAAAAATAATTAGGGAAATTTAATGTAAAGTTTTTACAGTTTTTTTATGGTTAAAAAAGCAAGGCGATCTTAAAAAGTTATTGGTTTGGTGCAACCCTTTTTCTGGTTTTGTTTTAAAAATTTGGGTGCGCTTTTTGGGCCCAAAATTGGGTTTTTAAAAAGGGGGGGGACCAAGGATTTTTTCCCCACTAAAAAATAAAAAACCAAAAAAAGAAAAAGGGAAAGCCAACAAAAAAAAAGGCGAAAAAGGAATTGGATTTAAAATTTTTAAACTTTTGGGGGAAAAAAAACCAAACCCTTTTATTTTCTTCAAAAAAAAAAAAAAAAAAAAATTCAAAAAATTCAAAAAAAAAAAAAAAAAAATTTATTTTGGAATCCCAAACTTGATGCAACTTTTGGCCCCCAAAAAAAAACCCGTTTAAAAAAACTTGTTGTAACTTTAAAGAAAACTAAAAGTATTTCAAAAAAAAAAAGTCTTTACCAAACCGATTTACGATTAAAAATTTTTTAATTTTTTTTTCAAAAAAACATTTCCAAAAAAAAAAAAAAGCATACCCCTTTTTGCCTACGGATTTACCTTTTAAAAAAAATTTTTTACCCTTTTTGAAAATGTTTTTAAACCCAAAAAAAAAAAAAAAAAAAAAAAAAAAAAAAAAAAAAAAAAAAAAAAAAAAAAAAAGGAAAAAAAAAAAAAAAAAAAAAAAAAAAAACCCCCCAACCCAGATTGGAAAGTTTGTACCTTTTTTTAAACTAAGGCAAAAAAAAAAAAAAATGTAATTTTTTACCTCCAAGCACCCCCCGTAAAAACGATTTTTTTTTCCAAACCGAAATTTTTGGGGCATATTTTTTGGGCCAAAAAACCTTTTTTAAAACTTTTTCCCCAAAAAAAAACCCCCGCGACAACGTGCTTGGTGCAAAAAATGTTTGTTTTGTATTTGAGTGTTTTTAACCAAAACCAAAACTTTTGGAATTTAGGATATTATTGCATTGTTTAGCGCTTTCCCGGGTAAAGTTTTTTTTTAAGTAGGGGTTTTTTTTTGCAAAATTTAAAAAAACCCAATCCCCCCCCGCTCCAGCCAAAAAAAAATTTTTCCTCTTTGCAGCTCGCCCAAACAAAAAAAAAAAAAACCCCTCTGGTCCCGGCGTAATGTATACCCATTGTTTTGCTCGGGCATTCGGTGGGAAAGACCCTCCGAAAAACTCTGGGAACCTAAAGTGATACTTGTGGGTAAAATCCCCCCCTTCCGACGGAACATTCTGGCATTTTTCCTTTCTTTTCCGGGTTTCAAATTTTTTTTCAAATTTTTTTTTGGAATAAATAGCGTTTTTGCCCACTTTTGCCGAAAGGTTTTCCCTTTTTTGGCTGTTCTAAGAGGTTCCAAAAGGGTACGCCCCAAACCCAAGGCAAAAAAACATGATAATATCTTTGTCTACCTGCTTCACCCAAAAACTTTTTTTAAAAAAAAAAAAAAAGGATTTCAATTAATAAACGGAACGATAAAATTTTTTAAAATTTTTTTTTTAAAAAAAATTTGAAGGGGGCATAAAAAAAAAAAAAAAAAACCCCAAAAATTTTTTTTTTTTTTTCCCATAAATTTTTTGTTAATTTTGGGCAAAATAATTTTTAAAAAATTTTAAAAAAAGAACCAACAGGGGGGAACCTAAATTTTTTACAATTTTTTTTTGGGAACTCCAAAAAAAAAAAAAAAAAAAAAAATATTTTAAAAGGAAAATGTTTGGAAGTTTCCAAAAAAAAAAAAAACTAATTTGGCCCCAAAAAAAAAATTTTTGTTTTTTTTGAAAAAAAACTTTTCAACAAACCCGTCGCAGAAAATTATTTTGGTGTCTCTTTTAAACACTGTTTTTTTTTTTGCCAAAAAAAAAAAAGTAAAAATAATTTTTTTTCCAAAAAAAGAAAAAATATTTTTTTTTGAGGGGAAAAAAACCAAAATTTTAAAAATTAAAAGGGGCAAAAAAGGGAAAATTGGTTTGATTGGTTACCAAAAAAAAAAACCCCAAAAAAAAACTCATTCGATAAACTTACCCCAAAAAAACTTTTTAAACCCCCCTTAATAAAAATTCCCCAAACTTTTTCCCTTTTCTTCCCCTTTCACCCCCCACAAAAAAAAAAAAAAAACCCCAACCAAGTTTATTTTAAGCATTTAAAAAAAAAAAAAAAAAACAACCTTTGGATCTTGTTTCAAAATCAATGGCTTAATTTTGGGCCCCCTTTTTTTTAAAAGTACTTTTTTTTTTTTTTTGAACCATGAATTACGGGGATTGTTTTTTTTAAAACAGGTTTCTACTTTAAAAAAAGGAAACTTACCCAAAGTTAAAAAAAAATTTTCAAAAAAAAAAAAAAAAAAAAAAACCCAATTGGAAAAAAAAACAAAATTTTTTACCCCCCCCGTTACTGGTTTTTAAAAAAGGTTAAACACTAACTGCAAAAAAAAAGCCTCATAAAAAAAATTTTTGGGCAAAACAAAACCATGGGACAAAAAAACATTTACTAAAAAAAAAAAAAAAAAAAGCCAACACAAAAAAAAAAAAGCTTTTTTTTTTTAAAAACAATTTTTTTTAAAAAAAAACCAGGGTCCCTTCTTTGGGGAAAGCCCCCCCCCCCCCCCCCCCAAATGAACATTTTTCTCTTTGTTTTAAGGTTCTTTCTTCGCCAAAAAAAAAAGAAAAAAACGAAAAACTTATCAATTTGATTGGGTTCAAAAAAAAAAAAAAAAAATCGGGATTTTTGGCTTTTGAAAAAAAATTTGATTAGGCCCCAATTCATTTTTGTTGGTTAAAAAATTTTAGGTATATTTTATGCCTTGTTTGGAAAAAAAAAAATTTTTGAAAAAAAAAAAAAAACCCCCCAAAAAAAAAACTTGGCCAATTGGGAATTTTAAAAAAAAAAAAAAAAAAGGAAGGAATTAGGGTTAGAATTTTTTTTTGGGAAAGGTTTTATGTTGTTTTGGTTTTTTTTGGGCAAAATTTATAAAATTTAAAAGCGAACTTAGGGATAAACAATTTTCAACCAAAAAAAAAAAAAAAAATTTTCCACATTTCGGTTTCGGTCTTTTTTGGCCTTTGCGCCATTTTTCCCTCTTTTGCAAAAAAAAAAAAAAAAACTCCAAACAATTTTTTCCATTTTTTTTTTGCGGCCTCGCAAAAAAAAAAAAAAAAAAAAAACCTTTTTTTTTTTTGAAAGAATTTCCCCCTCGAAAAAAAAATTTCTTCCGGCCTGGCTGGAATGGTTTGGGAATCAAAAAAAACGGTTCCCCAAATCTGCATATTACAAATGCTAGTTAGAAGGGCTGTGAGAGCTTGCAATGCCACCACACCGTTCACCTAGTGCACAGGCATAAGATATGGTATACAGGCAAAAAATATTGGTATACTACCATACATCGTGCTAGTGGGTAGAAACAGCCGGGTCACGCCGCCAGTTGTGCTCACCTTCTCCGTGCATTCATGACATAGCACCAGGCATCAACAATAGTCCTGGACACATTCGACCTCCTCTTTTAGGGTTCGGAATTGTGCCACTTTACAGTCCACTCAACATATTGGAAACAGCACTCTCATCGCTACGGGATCAAAAACAATAATCATAATAAACCCCAATCATAATTACTATACGACCAACACCCCGAACTCAACTACATTAATGCCACTTACTTCCTCTCCCCCTGGGGGGCACCTAAATACCCACATCCACAAAACATTATATACATGTGCGGCAGTAGAGAAGATGGGTAACCAAACGTGGTGCTGAAGTAAATCCCAGACGACCGGCCCTGCTGAAAAGGTGGCACCTGCACGTGGTCCGAGCTGCTGCCCCCGGAACTGTGTGCTCTGCCACAGGATGAGATGCACCACTCGGGTGATAGGTTCCTGCAACTGTTAGCCCAAAATTTAACCTCTACAAATTTCAAAAACAACAACTATATGCATCAGTATACCTGCGGAGGTGGTGCAGTGGTGACCGGCTGTTGACCCGTGTTGCTCATTCTGGTTGTGGTCCAAAATCTTGCGTCAACCCCAAGCTGAAACTTGGCACATCGGACACCCCATAGTCCCGAATGCCTCAGGAACTGTTCGCTCTCCGCATGGATGAGATACAACACTTGCGGTGGATAGGTTCCTGCAACTGTTAGCCTAAAATTTAGCCTCCAAAAATTTCAGAATCAGAGCCTATTATGCATTAGTATACCTGTGGAGGTGGTGCGGTGGTGACCGGCTGTTGGGCCGTGTTGTTCATCTGGTTGTGTGTGGCAAACTCTTGCGTCAACCCCAAGCTAAAAACTTGGCACATCGGACACACCAACAGTCCCGGTTGCAGCCAACTCAGCCTGGTCCAACTCTCTTATAAAGTCTGCGTCATAGACTAACGGTCCTTCATCACGGCAAGGCGACGGGCGGGCGGCTGAGGAGCTGGCTCAGTTACCTTGGATGGAAACTTTACAATATCCCCCAAACTGTTTGAGTGAATCCACCGCCCTCTGGAAATTGCAATCCTCCTGCACTTCATCCGGGTGCTTAGAAACCAAGTCGCCAACACGTGTAGTCAACGAAACGCAACTCAGCACTGATCGCCGCGACCTCCTGCCTAAACCCCTGCACAACACCGAAATGTTAACATGCCAGATTCCAAAAAAAATGTTTGACAAATATGGCTCCATCGAAGAGCATACCACGTTCTCAGCGCGAGCATGCCCGTGCGGTGGTGTTGGACAATTTCAATATATGTCCTCGCAAGTGCACGAGTCAATAGTAGTAGTAGCGTGCTTAGCAAGGGTCGGATCCACAAGGAATTGTTACAATGCAATTTAATTACTTGAAAGCAAAGGAAGAGAGACTTTAACATAAAATTTTAATTGCAGTAAATTAACAAAAACTAAATGATTTAAGGGTACTAGAATAAAATAATATCAATGATTAAGATTAGGATAAACTGAAATCCAAAGTAATTGAATCAAAATGTAACTTGATAATTTAAAGTGTCCAAAGCTAATTAGAATTCAAAATGTCAAAGAAGATCAATAAAACTCAGGAAGCTAAGGAATAAAATTAAACAAAAAACCAGAATATCAACTTAACAGTTAAAGTTGAAAAAAGACTAAGCACGACAATCTTAACACAAAATTATAAGATAAACATAATTGACCGGTAAAAATAAAAACTTGATTCAATGCAAAATTCACATGATAATGAAGTTATTTTCTTAGGCAAATTAAACTAGCGGGACATTACACCTCAATTCACTAATCACTTTTTATCAATAAAACAAGAGAACTTTAATGCGTAATTAAAAATTGCTATGTTATTAGGACGAAAAAGAATAAACAAAGGCAAGAATATTGAATGAGAAGACAAGAAGAATTTGTGTGTCTATTACGAAGCTATGGCCGAAAGCTTTTGAAATAAACTAAGCAAAATACTCTACAGAATTGAAATAGCAAATTAATGGAATGAAAAAAGGGAAAAATATGTGTGCCAATTAACAGCTGCTGTCCAGAAATTGATTTGCTTTGCCAAAAGTGTTGCTCCTGCCAGACGGAAATTGTCGTTGACAACAATCAAACCAACCGCTTCCAGATCGGAAATTGCAGGCGAACCAGAGATCGTCGACAACGGCAGATGCCGGAGCCGATCTGCTCCCTTAAAATTTCTCTGGTTAGAAGATGATTCTTCACATTCTATTCTCGCCTCCATTTATACTCCTTCAGACCAAACTTCTCCTCCGCTCTACAATCGGATCGGTCCAGAGGACTCATTCTGCGGAAGACTGGTTCTTGTTCAAGGCTTGCGCCTTCTGCTCGTAGGTGATTTAGGCTTACAGATCTTGATTAAATATAAAAATAAATAATAATAATAATAATAATAATAATTATTATTATTATATTATATTATATTATAATAATAATAATAATTAATAAAATAATAAATAATAATAATAATAAAATAAAATCAATAATAATAATAATAATAAACTTATTAAATTGGGTTAGGAATTATTGGACAAATTTATTAACAAAATCAACTTAATAACAAAACAACTCTAAAAATTAACAATCATTTATGAACAATAGACCTTTATGAGCAATAATAAAAACAATTAGATATAAATTAATTCAACTTTTCGCAATTTAATTATACCCAAAGCTTATGTAAAACTGCAAGATAAAAATAGTGCTTCTATCAGGTGGTCTCCCCCACCCCACCCCCCCATCCCGCGCGCTGTTGCCCCCACCCCCACCCCCCCGGGCCCGACCACTGGTACGATGCACCCCTGCCTGTAATGGCACACAAAGAAACATCATCAAACCCCACGCGCCAAACCCCCTAGATTCAAGCTCATTCGCTGCACACGTGCCTTGATTAGATTCGCGTCCACCCCCCCCGCCCCCCCCACCCACCGGATCCCGAACCTTGGGACTCCGCACCCCCACCACGACCCTGTTAAATACAAGAGTTGTAATAGAGACATACACAACAATTATTGAGCTACAGATAAAACACACAGACGATATCGGAGCCAAAATGATATTCACTTACAGCCTAGAACTAGGAGTGGGCCAGCTGAAATTTTGGCGAGAGAGGACGCCTCAGTCCAACGTCTGATGGGGTAGTAACCCCAACGAGCGAGGCAAGTACCCACAACCAGTCAGGTCCTTAATCATCTCCATCACTACTCAAGACGTGAACAGTTTTTCCTGGTTTGCAGTATCCATTAGGTGTGCTCGCAACGAGGAGGAGTCATCACCACAAACACTAAAATGAATTTGTGAACCATGGACCCACCATCGGATCAAGATTTCCCGCATCGCGGACACAACGCCTAATGTAACCCTCCCCCCTCTGTTGTTCACCGCGTCTCGCAGTCCCGCAAACTCTGGGCTAACCACCATGGCTATCCCGATTCAGCGATGGGTATTGGCCCCACACCGGTAGGCCAAAACATGGCGGAGAACATCCTCAGCTTGGTGACAGGAATGTACTGACGTTCCCCAAGACTCAATCTGCAAGTCTCAGTCGGGTCAACAATTAGTGACCAGCCGATGCCCCCCAACCGCAAACGGAACCTCAGTAATCTTAAACCCCAGCAACGCACCAAGGCCAACTGCTCTAATCATCCTCCATTTGCCTCGGGGTTAGAGATCCCACAAGGTCTGCAAGGTACTTCGGCGACCCCCGTATGTTGATTTGGCCTGCGGTTGACACGCTGCACACGCGGTGCCGCCATCTCCACATCTTCATCCAACACCAAAGGCGGAGTATGGAAAACGTCATCCTCCGCACAGTCCCCGTTAGGCGGTGGGCGTCGGTTCGGTTCGGGTGGTAACCGAATTTTATTTCAGATATCCAAAAAATTTCGGGTGATGATTTTTACACCCGATATCCGAACCAAATTTAATTCGGATATGTTCGGTTTGGGTGAAAATATTTCAGTTTAATTTTTTGGGTTTAATTGGATATACCCAAAAAATTATATAATACTTTCTTAAGGGGATGAAATAGCTAATAAGTAACAAAAATTCAAATGATAAACATATATCATCTGTTTCAAACCTAGACAGTAGCCCCTAGGTAAATATATTTTAAATGTCTCATAATTAAATCTAATCAAATTATAAAAAGTGTGAAATACTAATCTGTAATGCACTAATGCCATTAAACAAATTATCAAAAGTTAAAGTAGTCTAAAATAATAAAGATAATCAATTCCATAACAAACATAAATAATGAAAATGCAACAAAATATTAGAAAAAAAAATTAAACAAATAAAATAATGGCTCTTTTAGTCCTTTTTCCAAATTCCAACTATCTCCATGATTCCAAATCAAGTTTCCTGTTCATAATTTCTGCAAAAAAAAAAAAATAATAATAATAAAAAAAAAAATAGCAGTAGTTAAATAAATATATAGCAGTAGTTTATTCTTTCGCATTAAGAGTAGTAAGAATTCAATATATTATAAATACCAACTTAAATGTTTACCCTTGCTTGTGAATCAGAGTGGCTAGTAAAGTAATTTCTTCTTAGCAATTAGGAGCTGAATTTGAATCCATATTTGTGCTTCCAAAACCTAACATAGTAAAATTAAATATTTAATAATTGAAAAAAAAAAAAAAAAGGGAATCAGAGAAACACATGGAGGAACAATAGTAATATTAAAAATATTTAAAATTGAAAAAGTATAAGATGTTTACTTTTTCATCTCTTCAAGGATTGCAATGTCTTCCTCAACACTTACATCTTTTGATTGGGAAACGTAACCAATCTTGGCCACATAGCTCACTGCTTGAAACCATTCTTGGTGTTAAACTGCTACGAAAGCATAAGTATACGACACTAGTGCTAAATGTAGACTCCGAAGCAACAGTAAGAAATTGGTACTCCAAGCAAGTCACGCGCATTGTGACAAGTGGAACTAGGTTCATTCACTTCCACCAAGCAAAGTATGTCAAATTTATCACTTCAAAGGCTCAAAGGCTTCATCTAAATACTTGTCTAACTCCTGTTTTATTTGAAGGAGAACCACTTTCATTTGCATGCCACTGAATAAAATCACTCATGTCATTTTGATCCATCTTCAACACTTGAAATCTGAAAATCCAGAATAGTAGAGGCAGATTTGTTTGTTGCAGGAACTTTGAATAGAATTTATTGCCTCATATTCACTAAAAAAGTACACAGCTTCCGTAATATTTGCTAACAGTTGCTTTCCTTTTTTCTCTCCATACAACTTAACACATAGATACTTCACATATAAAACTTTTGAGTTGGATCTACTATAGCTGCAAGAAAAATAACTTTATTCATTTTTTCAGGATCTCCTAAATACTTATCAAACTTAGATTTCATCTCAATTGCCATTAAAGCCAAACTCAATATCTGTGGAATCCCTCCACTGATTTATCTTTGCATGAAGTGTCCCAATATCACGTCAAGAAGTGTTTGCAGTCACATATTTACTTCAGAAACTTTCACTGTAAGCCGATAAAAGTGCTGCCCAAAAATTTTACCATTCTTCTAACAACCCCCAATCCTTTTCATTAGGTGCTGGTTCATTATAGCCTGTGCACAGCAATGAGGCCCGTGAGCACCAAATAGATTATATAAAATCCAAAATATAAGAAATAGTGTATAATACAACATTGTATGTATTCTAGATACATTTTCCAGGGCTGAATTGCCCGTATAATACACAGAAAATATATGCAATTAAGCTCTAGTAAATGTAAATTTATAACATAAGTGCACTTAAGCCCAATGTATTCAATTAAGCTCATGACAATGTATTTAGAATACATGAAAATAAAATCAAACTAAATTTGAAGTGCACTTATTACAACTAAATAAAACTAACACCAAATAGAAATTGACATATTACTATGATTCAAATTACAAAACTAAATTTTGAAGTGCACTAATTACAACTAAATCAAACTAAATTTGAAATTTATAACATAGTGCACTTAAGCTCAAATGTATTCAATTAAGCTCATGACAATGTATCTTAGAATACATGAAAATAAAATCAAACTAAATTTGAAGTGCGCTTATTACAACTAAACCAAATTGAGATTGAACTTTACTATCAAACCAAAAATTACAACTAAATCAAACTAAAGAAGTGCAATCTTAGTACATAACTATTACAACATCTAAACTAAATCAAATTGAAATTGACCTATTACTATGCTTCAAATTACAGGACTAAATTTGAAGTGCACTAATTACAACTAAATCAAACTAATTTTGAAATTTATACCTAAATCAGATTACAACTAAATTTCGAAATTTATAACATAAAGTAGTGCAACCTTAAGCTCAAAATGTATTCAATTAGAGCTCATGAGCAATGTACTTAGAATAGCATCGAAAATAGAAATCAAGCAAACCCAATAATATTTGGAAGTGGCACTTAATTACCAACTAACCATCAAATTGAACCCAAATTAGCAATAAAATCAAACTAAACAACGTGCACATCTTAGTAGCATACACTATTACAATATTCGTTTTACTATATATATGCATTCAAATTTGAACAGCAATAGATCAAAAGGTCAGAAACTTTGGCTCTTTCTACAGCATACTGGTTCAGGCTATTTCGAAATGCATTTTCCAGTTGTTCTTTTTTAATGATTTTAATTGACTCATTTAGGAGGGAAAATATTAAAGCGGTTGACTAAGGCTGTTTAAATTTTTAACTAAATTGCCCCCATGAACAGATAGGCATCCATTAGGCTCCTAGCTTAGTTATGAAACGTAAGCTTGCTAAGTAGGTCTTAGTTATGAACATTTAGTGTTATACAATGCAATCTAATCCCTGCTTGCTTACTAAGTGGACTTACAATGTATCCCCTAACAGTAGGCTGCTCTGTTTCCTTAAATCCGTTGACTATGGCTTCTTGCTACGGTTTCACACTTAGAAAACTCCCCCCCTCCCCCCTACACTGTTATTTTTTTCAATAAAAAAGCAAATTTCCTGTACTATTCATGTCACCAGCATTACACCAACCGACCCAACCCCCCACCCTAAAACCAGAGGTCGAAGGCCCCCGAACCGCAAAAAATTTTAAAAGACTAACATGTTCTGCCCCAATCGCCGCGCCACCTTCCTTCGTGCCGACACCCTGGCCGCTACCCCCGACGCCGCCCAGTCGTACCCACCGTGATGACCGCCGTTCGGACGGGAGATGGAACTCCGGCGACGGGTCCGTCGTTTGAATGATCGTGAGGCTGACGGAGGGGTCAAAGGCGACAACTGATGGCCGGCCCTTCACCGCTTCGTCCGGAACGGCCTTAACCCACCTTAGACCGGGCCATGCAAGATGAACGGATGGCAGCGGTTCACAAGTCCACACTAATCAAAGTTCACACCTGAACAGCTCTCCTATAGTACACCTGAACAGTTCTATATACTAGTATATACGCCTAATATAGTATATCTATAAATACTAACTATATATATATATATATCACTAGCCTATGACTATATAGTACTACCTAACTAGTACCTACTCACTGACATATAGGTTCGACAGTATATATACGTGGCTCATATATCATACCGTACTCATAACCAACTATAGGTATCACTACTACGCTATACTATCCACTAGTATAACTACTTACTACCTATGGAATAATACTATCTAAAAGAGAAATAAATAGTATAATATACGTTAATATGGCGTAAGGGAATACAGAATGCAAAGAACTAAATGAGATGACTGAATAAATTGAGGAATAAGATAAAGTGACCTAGCCAAAAACAAAAGCTAAATTACACATTCTATTTATACACTCTAATTTAGAGAGAAATGAGGTAAACCCAAAGAGGGGAGCAAAAGGCGGAGAACGTGCAAGGAAGTGGACATGCGGCGATGCGGACGGTTGATGAAATGGTCTCCACGGATTTGAGCCACTATATCCATTATATTTTAACAATCTCCACTTAGATCAAATTCACTGTGAAAATTAACAATCATATACAGCCGACTAAACTTAAGCACTTGCTTGAACTTAGTGATAGGTAGAGGTTTGGTTAGCATATCTGGCTGAATCTCAATGTATGAATCT